>JAODLM010000443.1:0-89400 GCA_036937905.1 Salvia rosmarinus
TGAAATAAATTAATAAAAAGGTAAAAATATAAAATAATAATTAAAAGCATTGAATATATATAAATATTATAGTAGATATCAAACGACCGATCAAGCGAAGAACACAAAGCTCGAAAATTATGGCTGTTACATTGAAGACGACCTAGATGCTCGCGTCGACATGATAAGGTTGAACACTAGCACATTAACTAGTGCGTGTTAGGTGTCGATGTTTTCGTTAAGTACTAGCCCTAACGTGCGTAGTCTAATGGTATTGTAGATCATTACATGCACATCAAGTATTGTTGGACCACACACACTCGTCCGTCGTGCATTGAAGATTCTTTTACGGATCGACATAAGAGACCTCGGCGTTATGGAAACTACGTGAGCTCAGTGTTGGACCACCGGAAACTAATTTATAAGTTACAAATTATGAATTCCGACCACCATACCTAGTTCTATTATTAACAATGACAGCAAACTTTCTCGTTGCTGTTAGAGCGATGAATATGATATCGGAGTAGATTCTATCTCCAGTCAGCTATTCACGGCCTCTTTTATCCTTCGCTACCACCACCATTAACACTTCCCAAATCTTGAGAATAGGCGTAATGACCTCATGTCTCGATCAATGCATACAATGCGTTGGGGTTTTCAGCCAATTTGGGAGATCGAGTATCGGTTGTGGCATATGGTAGCAATGACATTAAAGAAAAGACAGGTGGTGTGGGTGGCGGCGAGATGATCCACTCACGGATCGATCAGTGCGCTAAGGTCATTCAATAGATTGTCCCTTCTTCGATGCTCTAATGCTACTATTTGGTATGTGAATATATCAGTAGCGGCGGACTCTGTCTGAAGTGATAGGTAGGACCTCTCGAGCCCACTAGCGAGGCCCAGCAGTGGGCAAACCTAGTGTTGCCCTACTCGGTTGACTTGAATAAGACCCCAAACCACATTAAAGGTGGAGTCGAGGACCTGATAATGGGGAATACGGTGGAATCATGGATAATTATGGTGGAGATCATGAGTTTATAGAGAGGATGATGGTCCATGATCGAGATGTCGTGGCAAGGTTTACGTTTATGTATAAATAGGAGTTAGATTGAAGGAGGGGTTGAAAAGTTGCGAATACTAGAGCTCTTGAAGATACTTGCACATGCCAGATTATAGTAAACATCTTGAGGATACGTACCCAAGTGGACGTAGATCTTATTCTTGATCGAACCCGTAAAGTCTCCGTGTTCTTCTTGCTTTCATAAATCTCGCGCTTAGATTTATCATTGGCGCGTCTGTGGAACACTCTTGAACAAAAAGGCATGTTTTCTACAATCTAATGGCAAGGCCGTGCAAGCGCTAATCTGCCGGCGTATGTCGTGTGCTTGGTCCTGGGAAGGGCGATCGGTGGTCAGCCTGCAGCAGGGAAGGGATTGCGGATGCCACGCGGTGATACACCTGAGGGCGGACAGAATGCTTCCATACCCGGGATCGGGCGCCCGATGAAGAGGAAGTGCCGACTCGATGCCGGTTGAGCAGGAGGTTCGCGCGCAGGTCTCGGTCGGCGATGTCCAGTTCCTCAGCTGACCTCAATCAAACGGAGGACAAGCGGGCGGGCCTCAAGAGTGCCGAAGTGGTGATTCTGCAATCAGAGTGGATACCGCTCCAAAATAATCAACGTTATCGCTAGCCTTGTAAGCCCAACGGGGGTTCGTTAGCCCTCGTACCCTCCGGCGATCTCCTCCTTCGGTTTGATACCCATGTGAATGGGCGGGAAAGAAGGGAGGAAAAGGTGAACTCCCCTCGAAGAGACGACGAGCGCGTTATCGATCTCGCTCCCTCGGAGAGGATGTGCAAACTCGGTTCGGCCAAACACGGACGAATTATCTATCTTTCAGGAGATTCGGATACCACACCTCTGCGATAGGGCTCGAATATTGCTGCATCGATGGACGGAGAGCCTCTGACTTCCTGTTGCTATACCACCAACATAGCGAACGAGGATGGAAGATTTCCATATGTGTAAGTCTTTCCGGTGCTGATCTCCAGCGCTCGGCGTTGGTTCTTTCGCCCGCGGAAAGCAGTATCCATTGTTGAGACCTCATGGATCAGTTGAATGGCGTTTCTGCAAAGATGCCGCCTCAACAACAACTTCCATCCGATCTGCTACAATCCGCCCGAGGGCGGGGCGAAACAATGTCAATTTGTCTCGAGTTCATCGGAATCCCTTAAAATAGATGAGAGTAACGATCTACATCATCAGCATTCGAGCGGTATCCGACACGGAGCTCACGAATAAAGAGATCGACCCATGAACAGCGAAGGCGACTAGTCGTCTTTGGACCTTGGTAACAACTTTGTCGAAGGGGGACGGGACCAGGAAGAAAAGAGATCAGGGATGACGCGGTGATTGAGAGAAGGAAGCCGGAGGATCGGGGCCGAGTCTTTGAGCAGCAGTGCGTTGAAAAGAATAAAAAGGCCCGATAGTCGAGGTTGGGACCTCGGCCAAACCCCAGTAATAATGGCCCTATTCAAATCGAGCGGAAATATTTGAGCTTCTGCGAGCTCTTTCGAAAACCTCTCCTCATATGAAGGAGTCAGAAAAAAGTCAGCGGAAATATTGTGACTACTACCAGTGCGTCACGATCGAGAGATCAAGTCCTTGAGCTCACAGATTGAATGAGCTCGTCAAGGAGGGCGAAGAATACACCGGCCGACTGGGGCGGTTAATAAAAAGCCTTGAGAGGGAAAAATGGAGTGGTAACAGCTGCGGACCGACCTCAAGACAACCCGACACGAAGATGGCGAGGGCGAAGGTCCCGATCTGATGGGCAGTCACATGCTATAACCGGACTGCCGGTTAGTGCGGCAGTGTCGTCACTTAGAAATGAAGCTCGGAGGCCGACCCGAAGAACGAAAAACAGCGACTTCGGGATGGAGAACATCGTGTTCTCGAGCGACCCGATACCTAAGATCATGCCTCCGGGGCGCCATTACTGCTCTGATGCGTGGTGGGCGACAGAAATACATCGGGTTACACATTGACACGAACCTCCGTTAGCATCATATTCGAGTACTGGATAAACTTGATGTCGGAGGAATTCGTACACCCGCGCCTTCCGGTTGGAGCTTTACTCAGAGGCGGTTCGACCGAAGGTGTCATTACCACTTCCGGTTCTGTAGGACGTCTCCATTGGGTTACAAAGCCAGTTCGGTTTTCACGTCGAGCTCCTCTCCATACAACATTCTCACGGGAAGAGATTGGCTGATGCAGCGAGCCATACGCTCGTGTACCACCTCGCATTAAATACCCACCCAGGTAAGTCCTAAGCATCGGGGTGACCAAGCGGCGGCTAAAGAATGCTACGAGTCTCGACCAGTCGGCTTTACCTCGGGCCTGCAATTCTGAACCTCCGAAGTTACCTAGGGATGATCTAGCGAGAATCTTCAGCTTCTCTGACTGACACCTTCCAAAGTTGTCAAGGTTGGTACCAGGTTCGGTCGATATTCATGACGGGTCATGCGACTTCTAAGAGAATATAGAGATGTGTTTGCATGGTCTCCATTGGATATGGCCAGGGTCCCATAGAACTTCGTAATTCATCGTCTCGACATCGATCGGGCTACTAAACCGTTCGAAGAAGAAAGTTTTGCCGGAGCGCGATCAGTCATAAGAGCGAGGTAACCCAGACTCGAGGCTAAAATCACATCGAGGTTAAATACACCACGGATGGCTAATCCGTTGTGAGTTCGAAAGCGGAGGGATGGCGCATGTGTCGACTATACCGACCTCGATAAACCTTGCAAAGGTTGTTACCTCCCCGACATTGACAAGAAAGTGGAAGCATTGGTGGGGCATGGATCTTGGTTTCTGGTTTCTGAGGGATACCACAAGTCGATGAGCGGAGGGCCCAAAAAGCGGCATTCATTCTTGACTTGATTGTCTTTGCCTACGAAAATGCCTTGGTCAGCGCTGAGACTACCTACAAAGGATGGTGGGCGCGATCTTAAAGATCACATAGGGAAATTGTTGAGGTCTATGTCGGCGATATAGTAGTCAGCAAAAGGCGAGGCTGCTTGTTGACCTCGAAACTATTCTTGACTCCTGGGTCGTGACCTCAGCTCAATCCCAGTGCACATTCGTGGTGAAGCGGGTGAATTTTGGGATTGGGTGTCTCGAAGGCAAGCCAATCCTCACCAAGGTAAAAGCATGCTAACATGCGGTCCCAAGAACCATCCGTGAAATACCAAACTCACGGATGCGGCGCCTCAGTGATTCCTATCTCGAGCTGAAGCAACTTCCTTCTTCAAGATCGATGAGAGCTCAGTTTCACTGGCGGGAAGAACACCAGTCGCCTGCGGTGAAGAATATCTCGTCGACCCGCCGACTATCGCCCCGAAAGCGGTGAAACTCTATCGTTATATCTACGCCACTCGGACGAGGCAATCATCTTTTCTGTGCGAGATGAGATGGGAGACAACTCCCATCTACTTCAGCTTGACTCTCAAGGCCGGGCGAGTACACAACCTCGAGAAGGTAGCTCGGCCTTGGTGAGCGTGCGCGCCTCGCCTTACTTTCAAGCTCATTCCGTCCGGTACTACGCGACTTACCTCAAGACAAGTCTTATCAAAACCGGGTCATCGAGGCGAATAGCTAAGTGAACCTTGGGCTCGTGACACGACATCTCTACTCCCAGGCCCGGCCATAAAAGGCAAGCCCCACGATTTCTGGTGGAGGTCAAATTCACAGTCGCTCTACCGTGAGGTCACCCACCCTCACGAGAACACATCCTTGCATCGCCCTTGGATGTTGGCGAGATGTATGTGGCGGAGCTTCATGCAAGGCGGGTAGCGGGCGTATCCTTCTCCTCGGCCCGATAAGCAGAGGTGACTCGCCCTCCGATTTACCTTCCGACCACCAACAGGAGTGGAGTCTGAGCGATCTCGGGACTCGCTTAGCAAAGGAATTGAAAGTGGACAAAGTCAGATATTTGGAATTCAGTGCGTGGTAAACCGGTCTTAGGCACATCTGAGGCTAAAGAGGATCGAATGAAGCGATTAGAGAAGGCAAAAGAGTCTTGCCTCTTTAGATACTTGAGTATTAATCAAATCCGAGAGAAAACAATGCCGGCATCTTAGTAAATTGGCCGTCTCGACAAATCCAGATGAGGAAGTTCATTCGAAGCATTGGGCGCCCGCGGTTATCTCGGTGAACCAAGCGGATGGCGCCTAAAAGCATACCGGGTTGTACACTACCTCGGGATCGGCTAGGGCGAAAAGATGATGTTGAAATCCCGGTATCTTGTGTAGAGGGCTCTCTCTGGGAGTCTTACCTTCAACCCCTCTGAGGTGCCTTGTGCGGAAAGAGCCGACTACGTGCTTAATGAGATTCGGGAGATCTTGCGGAAGCCACTGCTCGGGCTCTTTCGAAGGCGTTGAGGTCGGGATATTATTGCCCACCCTTATTCAAGATTCGGCCGAACTCGTCAAAAAGTGTCAGTGCGGCCGTTCCACGGTTAAGCTACCCGGACGATGCGGGGACTGCGAGCCTGGCCTTTCATGCGATGGGGATCGACATCGTTGGTCCGTTCGACGAGCACCGGTCGACCGATGTTAGTCGTTGCCATAGACTACTTCACAAAATGGGTTCGGGAGCCACTATCGAACCTCACGAGCAAAGGATTCGGACCGTGTGGAAGAATATAGTCGCCCTTGACATACCACACGATACGGTCTCGGATAATGGTACCCGTTGTCGATAAAAATTTCAAAGAGTGGTGCAAAGACTCCAAATCGACCAGCGCTTCACCTGATACCCACAGCGAATGGTCGGACCGGTGACGAACCGCACTGATTATCTAGGATTAAAGAAGATGGACGAGCTAAAGGCGATTGGTGAAAACCTTCCCAAGTCCTCGGTCTCGAGCGACACCTCGGACTTACGCGCGAGAAACACCTTTCAGCTTGGTCTATGGGCGAGGCCATCATACCGGCTGAAATTGGCGCACCGAGCCTGCACTCTTCACTTTGACCCGGAGGGAGCGAGGATGACCTACGGACCAACCTTGATACCGAAGAAAAACGAACTCGCTTCATAAATGAAGCTAAAATCGAGGGCGGTGCGCGGTATTACAAAAAGGGTCAAAGCCTCCGCGTTGCAAGTAGGCAACCTGCGTCTCTGAATAATGAAGCCAAGAGCGAACGTCTTAACAAGTTGGATCCGGCATGGGAAGGCCGTCAGCGTTCCACGAGGACCTCGGCGGGCTACAAACTATCTCAGCCTATCGGTCGCACATCCCGAACTGTCATATTTCTCATTTAAGGAGGTACTTACATAGCTTGATTTGAGATCAGACCTTATGTTAGTCTCTTTGCTTGCTTTGCAGTACGATGTTATATACTTGTTGAATAAAAAAATTTATTTTTAATAATTATTCCATTTTGTTGATATGCGAACATCTGTTTGGATATACGCATTTAAACCTTCAGGGGCCTCACGAAGATGAATAACCCTAAGTGGGTCTTCACTAAGCGTGCACTGTAGATTACTCATTAAATTGAGCGATCTCGTGCCCGCACTACCTCATTAATTTGGTCTCATGCACACCATCTGATTACTCATTAAATTGAAAAATCTACTGTAAAAGACATCCAGTTGGATCTCGCTAATTTGCCCAAGTATACGAGTATAAATACATTTACGACCAAGCGAAGTCCTAAGCTATGTTTATACCTCCAGAGAGCGTACACTTAAAGCGAGTCTAAATACATTTATACTTACATACAAGTCTACACTATATACACTCACTCGGGTTTCGGCCCTACCATGAGACTCACCGGCGAGATAGTTGAACAAAATCCCGGTCGGCGATGAATACGGAATGAACTCGGTGCCTCGCCCAATCTATGAGGGGCGCACCACCTCGGCGCCTCGGGATGCATTACGACGACACGGGCGGATTCCCGCCGGGAGGAGATCCATGCCGAGGCACCTCGACCTCGTGAGCTAGCGGGGAGCAGTCCTCGTCCAGCGTAACGCCTCCCGCTCCCTTGCTTTGCCGCGCTCGGCCTCGTCTCCAGAGCCTGCCGGCCTCTAAACTCCTGCTGGGTGGACCCATTGGGCAGACACTTCGGCATGATCGGTGAGCCGCTCCTCTGGGCTCTTGATTATTGGACCAGGGCGCTGCAACCTTACTTGCGGATTGGGGCATGCATCGTTTCGAGCGATCTCGTACATTGCATGTATTCGAGGATAGAGTGAGGCGGTCTTTAAACTTCTTGCTTTTGGCCCTCGCATCCCTCGTACCATGCCCTCGCCATACAAGCTCGAACTTCGATCGTCGGCTTGAGATATGGTAGTTCCACCGGTCGGATTACCTCATACTACTGCATGCTCTTGAGATCAGAGCCGCTCCTCTGTTGTCGGCTCAGTTGCTCCTCGCATTGCATCGATCGTCCTTGGATCACTCGCAGATAATCACCCACGGACTTGAGATGTGTAATCCCTTACTACGCCTGTTCTCGGTGGGAGGCGGACCACTCAGATCGACCTGTGCAACTTGTTTGGTTCGGTGGCGATGCGGCGATATCCATGCTAGCGAACACATGTCATTTCGGGACCGACTTCTCCGGTCGTCGCTCTTCGTCCTTCTCGGCTAGACACCTCGGACTTCTTTCGCTTTGTTGGTAACTCATGATCGAGTCAAGTATTGAGAGAAGAATGCTAGAAATAAAGACAACACAAGGCATTTTAACAAGATATGTCTATTATTCAAATGGAAGTGCATGACACGAGTTCCTTCGACCCGACAATCGACTATTACATTAGGTCCGACCTCGGGCTCATCTAGGACTCTGATCTCTGTGCCTGCCTGCTGCTCCTCCAGGTTGCCGATCTCGAAAGGAGGTCCGAGCTCGGTCTGCCGCCTCGGTTTCAGCTCTCACTCAGAATGCTTGAAGCTCGTCTTCATCTTCCTTACCTTGGGTTCTGACCTCTGCCGTCGGGAGCGGAGATGCTGAGCATCCACCACGGGAATGAGGTCGCCCAGTGTTATGCGGGCATAATTCATGCATACCTCCGAGTGCGACCTCAACCTAACCGTCTTGGGCCGTCAATCAGTCTTGCCACTTCTCTAGGTGAGCACATACACTGGGCCCATCACATGAGTCGGGAGATGAAGGAGGAAAACTCTCAGGCTCGATAAGCGCTGTGGAGCCCTCGGCATAGGTCCTTGCCCACTGACAAAGCGTGTTATGCCTGACCGACCTCCTCCTCGTAGCCTCTCTGGCGCCTCCCCTGGGCGCGGGCGGCTCGTAGCAGCCGCTTCTAGGCGCTCTCGGCCTTCTTTGCCGCCGCGTTCGCTGCAAGTTTGGCATCCGCCTGGCGGCGTCGGTGCGTTGACGGCGACCCCGGAGGCGTCGCGGCGATCTTCTCTCCATGGCCTCGTATTACAGGCGCCTCGACAAACAAGACCGGCCTGCGGTGCATCTCACCGCCATCGAGGCGCGATCCGAATATAAAACAATTAGCAACCGTAACAACAAAATCCGAGGAAAGGTAGCGACTATACCTTTGGAATGATAAAGAGTCTTTGAAGCGGCACTCGGCGGAGGGCGGCCATGGACCTCGATCTCGGTCGGGCCCAAGGTTGTCGAGGACCGGTCATTAAGTCCTTCGAGCGTCCACCACCGGGCATTGGGTGGACTCGTTTTGCCTCGCCTTCTTGCCTGGGCTCGCCCGATCGAGATGGTGCGGTAGCGAGCTCTCGCCATATTGATTTCTCTGGTAGGGTCGATCTTCACCGCAAGCGAATGAGAATTTCGTTAGCACTGCGAAATCGAGGCGGAAATAAAGATAAGAAGGTTGCCTCACCCAAATCGGACCACGATCTTGGGCGTCGACCTATAGACACTCGACCCGACATCGTTCAAATCATCTTGGTATAATTGATCGATGGGATCTCACCCATATCGTTCAATGACTCCTCCATAGGGCCCGAGGAATTAATTTTCACATCCTTCATCGCACCAATGCCCCACTCATACCTCGGATATCCCTCGACCGCGAGAAAGAAATATCTATTTTGCGGTGGGATACCTTGAGGGGATGCTATCTTGAACTTGAGGCGGTGATAGATAATACACCACTATGGACTTGATGCTAAAAAGCATCAAAACTTCAAAAGAAAACTCCTCGCCTATGCCATAACAGCCAACCCAAGCCCAACAACCGACTTAATAGAATTCGGTCGGTTGGCATATGGGGATCGAAAATACTCTTGAAGGCTTTGGAAAATAGGGCAAAAGGAAACCTAAGCCCGACTATTAAACTATCTACAAAATGGTAATAAACCCTCCGGAGACCATCGCCCTATCATTGGGTTTGTGAGCACCACCATGCATCCTCTGGAATGTGGTATTTCTCCATAACCTCCGGGAGCTCCTCTGTCGTTAAAGTTGATCTCGCCGCACCAATCTGATGCCATCCCATACCAGAGTGACTTAGGTGAAACCACAGAACTAAGTCCTATAGATTTACCTGGCGATTATGGCATATATAATCCCTCATTGGGATCGGGCGGCCATAACCCGAAACCGAACCGAGAAATACCAGGGCGAGAAGAGGAATGAGAAGATGAAGAATACATACTTACTTTTTCTGGAGCGAGATATCCGATTTCTTCAACAAAGTTTGAAAGAGGATGGGGAATTTCTAGAAGTATACTCTGCGGAATAAAGCGTCGAAGAAGAAAGTGAGCGATTGCCTCTTTTGACCTATTTATAGGACATATGGCGCCTAAAATATGCCGTTTCATTTATCACCGTGCTATCCACGATTGGTTGTGTGATCGACGCCTTGACTGTTCGAGCGTAACTACCGCTGGCGCATATGGCGTACTCTATAGAAGGCAGACGCCGGTTTGATCACGTAACGATTACATTGAGCTCGGACGCCGGACTACGCCAATGTCCTCATCGAACCGGCGAGTCTTTGGTCGGACCTCGGCGTCCTCGACGACATCGGACCTCGGCGTCGCCCGATGCATTCACGTAATGATTACATTGAGCTCGGACGCGGACTACGCCCGTGTCGCCGCCGGACCGGTGAGTATTTGGATCGAGACCTCGGTTCCTGTCGGCGAACAACGCCACAAGAGTTTCTCCTTGATTCGGACCTCGGCGTCCTACATAAAAGCGGCTGCTTCCACCAAACCTCGGTGTAACCTATACAGATTCGGTCATAATTCGAACCCTTGTGCGGCGAGGCAAGAACCTTCGACGAAAACTTGACCGACAACATCCGCCTCGGCAAAGCACATTCTCCGTCACCTCGGCAAAATTGTTTCTTGACTTTTCGGGGGCTATGATAGGATATGGCCCAACCTCTCAAGCCCACTAGCAGAGCCCAAACAGTGGGCCTAACCTAGTGTTGCCCTACTCGATTCGCCCGAATGACCCCAAACCCTAATTAAAGGCGGTCGAGGACACGATAATGGGAGTAGCGGTGGAAATCATGGACAATTATGGTGGAGATCATGGTCGGTTATAGAGAGGATCATGGTCCCTTGATCGAGGATTCGTGGCAAGGTTTACGTTTATGTATAAATAGGAGTTAGATTGAAGGTAAAGGGGTTAGCAAATTCTTGAATACTAGAGCTCTTGAAGATACTTGCTGTAATCCGATTATAGTAAACATCTTGAGGATCATCTCCTCGTGGGCGTAGATCTTATTCTTGATCGAACCACGTAAAGTCTCTCGTGTTCTTTCTTCGCTTTCATAAATCTCGCGCACTAGATTTATCGGCAAGGTTACTTGACACGGGGAATCTCATAGTGAGATATGCGATGATGAAAACCACAAGAGTTTCATCCGCGTAGTTTCGACTATCCAACCGACACTTTCTTACGGGTTTGAAGCTTGGTATGAACTTTGTGTTGTACACGAAGTCTACATCTCATCGGAAAAGCAATGATGATCCGGCTACGGGAGGTTTTACGTTAATCTGCGATCCTACCGGTTATCCACATATTGTGATCAAAGAAGGTGCCTCGATCCGGTATAAATCGGGCCGTGGAATGGTGTCCGGTTGTTGAAGTCACTACTTGGTGAAGAATGATATTTTCTCGTATGAATTGGTGATAAACAAGAATGTCACTTCACCCTCCTCAACGACTCGGATATACGGGTTTATTCTCGACCGAGAGTGGTGAAGGACACGGTGGTTGGTCTTATCGGACCCGAAATGGTTACTTCATCATCTTGTTCCATCGGATAATTGTGATATCTATAAAGTGTGTGGTGCACATGGTGTTTGTAGTACTACCACGTCTCCTTCTTGTTCTGCTTGAATAAATTGAGCGAGATGATCCTCAAGGTTGGGACGGTGATGATTTTTCTCATGGGTGCATTCGAAGAACCCGTTGAGCTGCCAAGATGGTGATGTTTTCTCAAGTACTCTGGACTCAAACTACCAGATACGGGGCGTTCTGGTCTAACGTAAGTATGAGCCTTCAAGAATGCAAGGTAGCATGGTTCGCAAATTGCTCGTTTACAGCATTTGCAAGTCTCAATATAACAACGGTGAACATGGATGTCTACTCTGGTTCAGTGAACTTGTCAACATGAGACAAATATCTCCTGGACAAGATATCTACATTCGAATGGCTAAATCTGAATTAGGTATGATTTCAATCACAATCCTTGGTCTTTTTCAAATAACAAGGCTCTATCGATGGCATGAAGATAATGTATTCTTTCCACAGACTCGGGAAGTAAGAAAAAGAAAATACTTATAGTGATGTTGTCAGTTGTAATGGGGATAGTGCTGCTAAGCCTGAGCGTTTTGTTGTATTGTCGGAAAAGTAAGAAGCTGGATCATCTGCTGCAAGAAAGTGGTAAGAGAGAAGGGTTGTTTGTTGTTATGCTGAAAAGTACTAGTGATAAAACAATGCTTGTTTTTGTTATATAAATTGGTCCCTTTATGTTTCTGTTTATGTTACAGGCAGGCTGAAATCATGATCAAAGTGGCAAGGACATGGATCTACCCATGTTTGACTTATCCTCAATAATAAAAGCTACTGATAATTTTCAATCAACAATAAGCTTGGAAAGGGAGGATTTGGACCTGTCCGAATCCCTTTATGTATTTTTAGTCTTCAAGCTATGTAGACGAGTTTGGATTTTAGATATTCCTCATCATACCAAAGGTTTTGAATAGAAAGGGACAAGTGTTCAAAAAACAAAAATTATCCAAGAATCCAAGCTTAAAATGATATTCATACATATTAAATCCACCAAAAAATAGGAAGGCACGAATTTCACATAACAAGTTTTTTTTTTTTGTACACTAGGGCTTACTAGAAGATGGAGTGGCAATCGCTGTCAAACGACTATCAAGAACTTCACACCAAGGAGTGGATGAGTTCAAAAAAGAAGTAATCTGTATTGCAAAACTGCAGCATCGAAATCTAGTGAAATGATGCTGGTTTATGAATACTTGACAAACAAAAGTCTCGACTTGATACTCTTTGGTAAGTCTTCCTCTTTAGCCAACCTGCTAAATAACCTACCATTTAACTAGAAGTAGTTAGACAAGATAAAGATATATTTAGAGAAAAAGAGCTATTAAAAAGTTAGTCCTCGAATTGTTGAAACTTATACGTACGTGTGTTCTTGACATATCTGGCAGATCCTACGAAAAGCATATTACTGGACTGGCCAATGCGCTTCAACATTATTAACGGCATTGCTCGCGGATTTATGTATCTTCATCAAGATTCACGCCTGCGAGTAATCCACAGGGACTTGAAAACCAGCAACATATTACTAGATTCAGATATGAATCCAAAGATATCGGACTTTGGTCTTGCTAGAACTTTGGAGGAAATGAAACTGGAGCCAACACAAAGCGAGTTGTGGGAACATAGTACGTATAGTTTTTCATTTATGAGATGCACTTCTGCTTTTGGCTTCTTAACTATGTTGCAAATGCAGCGGGTACATGTCCCAGACTATGCTGGAGGGCCTCTTCTCGGTGAAGTCAGATGTGTTTAGCTTCGGGTTATAGTGCATGAGATTGTCGGTTCTAGGAGAAACAGAAGATTTTTGTATAGAGATCAGGAGCTCAACTTCCTTGGATATGTAAGTATTCCGCTCCATGCTAGAGAAACTTGAATCTTTGTATTTTAATGTTATGGCATCTAAAATGTGATGAATATGACAGGCATGGATGCTAAACAGAGAAGAGAAGTAAGTGGAATTGATTGAGTCTTGCATCAAAGATTCATGCAATGTATCACAAGCATTGAGATCAATCCATATGGGTCTTTTGTGCGTTCAACAACACCCAGATGATAGGCCAACCATGTCTTCAGTGGTACAGATGCTGAGCAATGATGGGATTTTGCCAGAACATAAGCATCCTGGTTTTTTCATAGAAAGAGAGATGCTAGAAACTAAGATCTCAGGTAACTCAAGCACAGGGAGTTCTACAAACAGAAATTACCACTACTGTGATAGAGGGTCGATAAATAACCGACATAGGTTATCTTAAATTCGACCATGTTGATGCATATAGTTTCTCATCTTCACACTTCTCCTCGACTCTGAGCTCTCTAACTCTGACTTCTGTGAGTGGATACTTGATTTTTTTTTTTGATCGAAAGTAATGAATGTGGAGTTTAGGGATATTTTACATAAACTAACAATCTAATTAATCAGTATTGCCTTGCTATCTATACTTTTGACCCAATTAACAAATGTGATGCTTAAGGATGTTTACATATACAGACAATCTAATTAATCAGCATTAATAAATTGTTAATTAAAACTAATAATTCAAGGATCTATAGCAATGCTCATTTAAAAATAAACACAAAAATTCAAAGAAGGAAGTTTCCTTCTTGTTTCTGTAAGTCCATATCTAAGTACTCCAACAACTTTCCACAATATTATGTTTAGTTATATTTCACAATTAGGCGTATTAATTGCTCTTTTCTTTTAACTGGGCGAATCACTTTATCTCGCTCTCAAAAATAAAGTAGCAAATATTTTATCTCGTTTTTGGGAAAAACAATACTCCATTGTCCTCAGTTTTTTCCTAAAATTTTTATACAATTTTAATAAAAAATATTGAGTATATTATGGTGGAATAAAGGTCCCACATTAGTATAGTATTAAATTAATTCTTGATTAGCCATGTTGGAAATTTTTGTCTTAACTTAGTATTTTGATTAGATTCCATAACCGCCCGATGATTGCTCTGTTGATGTAACATAATGTCGTCCACATTATGTTTACATGTTTCAGCAGAAGAACTATCGATATAGACAAACAATACTGAATATGTTCAAGAGCATTCATCGAAGCCAGACGTATTGATAGATGTATCAGTTTAGTGCACTACGATGTTTAAAGAATGAAGATGCAGTGCTATTGAAGACAAAGAAGTCAAGAAAATGACCAAGTGTCGTTCGGTGAGAGGAAAAGGCTAAGTCGCTACTTATCTACGTCGGTGAGGTGTCTGCGAAGACTCGGAGTTATCATATTGAAAAGAGCGGAGTCCATGCTACTAAAAGAGCGGGTGACTCTATTGAAGAGACCGAAGTCCACGTATTGAAGAAACAAAGTGACTCTCTCGAAGAAACATAAAATTATTTAACCTTGGGTGTTTGACTTTCAACGTGTAGCATATCATGAAGATCGACAAGTCGAGTTACTTTTCATAAGTACAAACCTCTGTTATGCGATGTTGAAGATAAGAAAAAGCGGCATACAAGGATTGAAACGGGAATAATTCAAATGATAAATAGAAAGGATATGATTGGTATTCCTCCAACAACACTATTTATCATCATTCGATATATACCCATGAGATCAACCTTTGAAAATTATCGAGATTATCGACCAAAATGCTATGCATTCAAATACACAAATACACAAGCTCTCAAACGGTAAATCTCGAAGAAGAGAATTCAAATTGTAATCGGTAAATCTAATAGCATAAACATATTTATTTGCTTATGAATTGACATACATTCCTTTAGAATCTAGGGATTAAACTTGTAATATCTTATGCTAGAACTTATTGAGTTGTTTCTTATGTGACTCGATCCTTAGTTGGAAAATCTCCATCTACCAAACATTTGTAAAAATAGAAGTAGAAGTTTGGACAAGTAAGCAACAAAGTGTTAGGTCTTTGAAGCA
Source organism: Salvia rosmarinus (assembly GCA_036937905.1). Classification (NCBI taxonomy): domain Eukaryota; kingdom Viridiplantae; phylum Streptophyta; class Magnoliopsida; order Lamiales; family Lamiaceae; genus Salvia; species Salvia rosmarinus. Next base: position 15,185 of record JAODLM010000443.1, read on the forward strand.
GGGCTTTCTTACACCTGTAAGCAAGAAAGTTGGTCGATTGCATCTCCTAACACCGATGGCGTAGAAAAATACGACAAATAAGTCGAGGTACAGATAAAGTAAACTTTTGTACTTAGATTTCTCTTGCATCCATAAGCAAGACCTAACCTTAAGTAGTGGATTGACTGATTCATCAATATGTGGACGTAGGAGCTAATCTCTCCAAACCACGTAAAAACTAAGTGTGTTCTTTACATTCACTACTTTATATTTCATGTTATTGAACTAAACATCACTCGGCAAATACAATGCAACATAATTGTTCAAACCCTCCATCGATAAGCACACACTCTTGAAGAAAACTATCTTGACTAAGCTAAAATTTGACTAAATATATTTTCAGTTAAGAACATAGTCTCAAATGGGACTCTACTGAGGGACGAAAATTTCCAGCAGCAAAGGCCTTGATGGGCGAACCTAGAGATCAAATAAAAGGAATAAAGATGGGCATAAAATAAAGTAATTATCTTATGCTCAGCCAATAACATAAATTAAGTCATAAACATTTACTCATGCAACTAGAGAATAAATGCTGACTTACCCTTTTATTACCGAAGTTGAGTCGGGCTTGCACTTAGACTTTACGAATCCCCGTATTTAAGATATCGTACGTCCATTAATTATTTATAGCTTTCTGACTGTTTAAAATAATTAATCTCTTTAATTTCTTAAGTAGTACCACTTAACCTTATTATTTTACTTGAGTTAACTCAACACGTAGGATTTAGTACAATAATCCTTTTGAGCTCATAAGGGGACATCATCTTAAGCGAATACGGTGACTCGATCATGTAACTAGCATGACATACAAACCGCCACCATCAAGATCACGAGAATCTTGGGTTATCTCATGTAACTCTACCCATAACAAGTCAAAGTGATGGTCGACAACTCATACTCATCTAAAACCTTATCGAGGTTTTGATCAGCGTAAAGTCACCGAGATTTAGGTTCTTCACGATGGTCGAGATAGAAGAACTCATCTCACGGTGATCCATCAATACATCAAGACATACCAACATAGACAAGTAACCAAGTCAAGTCACTTCTTATCTATCTTTGAACCTATGCCGACAACTCGTCCTCAAGTTGTCTCGGTGTGATCCTTTTATATCTCGATAAACTTGACCAATCATACGGACTTACGTGATCTCCTACACCTTTGTATGATCTAACTTTTGTATGAGATAAAAGGACATACATATGCAATCAGTAAATAATTGAGATAGGAGATTGTAATAGCGATGTGAGAAAATATTGTATACAAGCTCAATCATTACGCTTCGATATACAAATCAATAATCTCTCATTTATACTAAAGCAAACTTTTAATATACAGAGCACTGAATTGAATTTCCCCTCTGAACGGCATTTCGAATGTGTCTCACTACTAGCTATTACAAATAACCCCATCACTTTGCTTCTCACACTTATACAAATGTTTCCTTTCTAAGTGGGGGCCGTCTTCATAATCAAATCCTCGAACATGCTCGTCATAGACTTTTTGCGAGACTCTTCATGAATGAGTCGACTAGGTTATCCATGAGATCAATCTTCTCAATCGACATGTCACCTCATGAATGATTTCTCGTATGACATGGTACTTTCTCTATGTGTTTTCTCACCGTGTGGGTCGGTGGTTCCTTGAGTTTTTGTTGGATTTGTATACTGGAAGCAGTTTGGTTGAGCTTGTATACAATGTTTCCTTTACCATTATTACAATATCATATGTGAATTGTTTACTTGATTGCACATGTACATCATTTTATCTCATATATAAGTTAGATCATACGATTGTGTAGAATATCACATAAGTGCGTATGGTTGGTTAAGCAATGAGATATAAAAGGATCTGGCGAGAAAACTTGAGGACAAGTTATCGGTATAAGCTGCGATATAGATAAGAAGTGACTTGACTTGGTTGCTTGTCGATACTAAATGCGTCTCGGCGTATTGATGGATCACATGAGATGAGTTCTTCTAAGTGACCGTCGAAAGAACCTAGATCTCGGTGACTTTACGTTGATCTAAACCTCGATAAGGTTTTAGGTGAGTATGAGTTATTGACCATCACTTTGACTTGTTATGGTGAGAGTTACATGAGATAACCCAATATTCTCGCATATTGGGTGGTGGCGATGCTTGTATGTCGTGCTCGTTACACGAGTCACCGTATCCGTTCGGATGATGGCGCCCCTTAAGAAGCTCAAAGGTTTATTGTACTAGACCCTGCGGTGAGTTATCTCAAGTACAATAATAAGGTTGAGTGGTACTACTTAAGAAATTAAAGAGATTAATTATTTTAAGAAGTGAACGCTATAATTAATGGACGTGCAATATCTTAAATCGAGATTCGTGAAGTCAAGTGCAATCGACTCAACTTTGGTAATAAAGGGTAAGTCGAGATTTATTCTCTAGTGGCATGAATGAATGTTTATGAATTAATTTATGTTCTGGGCTGAACATAAGATAATTAATTCATTTGAGGCCCATCTTTATTCCTTGCATTTGATCCTTGGGCTGGCCCATCAAGGCCTGCGCTGCTGGATGAATTCGTCCCTCACATAGTGGAGTCCCACTGGGACTCGTTCTGATTCTCCTATATCTATATAGATTATATCCGATATCATTAGATATCAAAGGATATTATTCTTGATATGGTATATCTTTAAAGAGAAGATTATATTTATTAGATATGCAGATATCCTATCCTATTAGGATTCTAGGGTTTCATTATAAATACAAGGTGAGAGAAAATCAGAGTGATCCTAATGATAGTAATTCTCAAAAATTACAGTGTGAGGAAGAAGACAAATTTTTGCAGTAATCTCCATACATTGCTCTCACTCAGCATTGGAGTTTTGACAAACGGGATACAGTCCAGAAGATCAAAGCACGAGTCTTGATCCTCTTCTTTATCCGACAAATCGCAGGTACACACGGGAAAATACCAACGTGTTGCAATTATATAGGTGCATGCTATGTATATAATCGATGTATGGTGAATTAAACATCCAAGATAGATCATCGGGAGAGGGTTAAAATCAGATTTTTCTATAATTGGTATCAGAGCCTGGGATCAGTATCTTGGCTCTGTTGGATTAATTCACGTTTGACTATTACGTGCACAACAAATTAATTGTGGATCTGTCGTTCATCGTGGCTCGGATGTTCATTTTGGTTTTTTTGTCGGATTTCATTTTTCACCACGGAAAAATCTGTGGTTAGACTAGGATTTATTTTGTAACGCTCCACTTTTTGCTGGATTTAAATTGTTTTAAATTTTAAATAATTTACATTGGATTTGTGAATATTTATCATGCTCAATTTTGTGTTGGACTTGAGAGAGTCCGTAGTTGCGCCCTAGCTAGAAAATGAACTTAAGAATTTATTTTTAGGGCCTTCAAATATTACTTTACAAAGAAAAAATAATAATATGGGCTAAGTAATAAAATAAGTTTTGGGCTTATGCAATTATCAAATTATATTATTAAGTTTTGGGTTTATATAATTGCCAAAATATACTATTTATTCTCAAATTGGGCCTTGTAAAATATTAATTTGATGAGCCCTAGTTTTATTTTATATTTATCTAAGATTAAGATTTAATTAACAAAAGTTCAAGTAAGATTAGAACTTTATTAGGGTTATATATATATATATGCACATCGACACACTCATACCGTCATACGTACACATATTCGAATATTTCAAACTCTCATTCATTTCTCGGGTTTCCAAGCGAAAGTGTAAGTATTACTCAATTTCAAATTTCCTTCTTTTGTTAATCATTTATTTCACGGAATCTTTATATATATATATATATATATATATATATATATATATATATATAAGGGAGGATTAACGTGAGAACCATTTTTATCATGAGAACGCGAGAACCAAAAATTGATGAATTCACGGTGAAAGTTGATGAATCCGTTGGGAAAGTTATTGAATCCAAAAAATAGAATTTTAAGCCTCATGGGATTGAACTCGGGTGAAAAATTACAATTTTGAATTCATTAACTTTCTCAACGGATTCATCAACTTTCATAACTAATTCATTTGGTTCTTAGTTTTAGGATAAGAATGGTTCTTATTTGAACAAACTATATATATATATATATATATATATATATATATATACACACATTATGTTATTATCTTGAATTAAACACGATTTCTTTGAGTTGTTTAAGATGAATATGCAACAAGCTGTTCTATAAATTTCTTGTTAATGACAAAGTATAATAATAGATATGTTTTATTTAGATTACTTTAGTAAGGAGTTGAAATTAATTTATTATATATTTCAGTTTTACGAAATGTCTCACAATAATAATAATTTAAGCAGAATATTTAAATGATCAATTTAGCGTAGTTTAGCATGTTCCACTATTCATCTTATTATTCTATAGCTTGCCAACTAAAAATATAAACAATTCGTATTTTTTTTACAAAAGATTATACCAAAGTTGAAAATTTTCAAGAACAGAAAGATCACATTATTTTGTTTAATTTGGTTGTGGCTTACGAGGATTTAAGGTATAGGTTGCTGGGTTGCTGTTTACTTCTTATATTATGAGGGATCAAATAGTACCCGAGTTAGAGATAGTATGTAGTACTCAATCTCATCCATTCATCTCATAGATCCTATGGTTGAGATTTTTTTGGACTTTTTAAGCTTAATTTCGCTGATTTTCGCTATAGTAAGGGTAGATTAGTAATTTGATTTGTTATGTGATTTGAAAAAAAACTATGCATGTAATTAAACGACGCATATCATTGAATACAAAATACATATTGTTATACATAAAGCGCATGTGGTTGAACACAAAATCACACAATTTGATTTGTTATGTGATACGAGAAAAATGAATTATGCATGTTTTAAAACAAAAACTACATATGCTTGAACAAAGAACAACATAATGTTGAACACTAAAATGCATGTGATATTGATTTATCCATAATTTATTCTCTAGTTTAGATCAATTACTTTTATTTTCATAATTCGAAAGAAAACATATGATCAATAAGAAAGAAAACAAATGATCAACAAGAAAGAAAGCAAATGATCAACAAGAAAATGTTTGTGCATATTGAAGAAGAGAGAAAAGAGATATCGAAAATGATAATTTTTGTTTCAAAGCATGCAGGGTTGTGTTTTGTTCTATGCATGTTTATGTTTAGTCGTATGCATGTTTATGTTTAGTCGTATACATATTTTGTTTTTTAATATACTGCTTATATATTATTATGCATATGTAGGTTTATGTATATTATGATGCTGGTTTATGTGTATTATGATGCAAGTTTATATGTATCAATATGCATATTCTTCGTAGATGACATCATTTAAATGCGTCTCTTCTCCAGATTCACTTATTTCTCTCGATTTTCACGACTTCCCTTGTAAACCACCGTCTCCTACTCCAATTTTTTTGCGAACTTCACCATAAATATCACCATAGTCATCATCTCTCTCGATACCTCAATCTTATCTCAAAATTCTATTTATTTTTCTTCAATTTCAAGCAACTAATCAATTATTTTTCTGTAATTTCAGGCAACGATAAGCCACCGCGACTATCGTCGTCGTCGTAATAGCCCGCCATCTGCGACCGCTCCATTGTGCCATTGTTGTTGTCTTCCTATTCTTCTCAGATGAGCAGTAGCATTTGCAAAGAAGAAGAAGGAGAAAATTCTTGATTGCCCATCGTGAAAATAAAGATAAAAATAAAAAATGTTATGCCACGTGTAAACTTGTCCATGCTATCCACATGGCCACAATGTGTGGTCTAGATTGAGTACTACATACTATCGAGGACCGGGTGTTCGACCAAATTGTTCTTTTCGATCGCTCGCAATAGTACGAGGTCCTTATAGAATGGTAAGGTCGACCCAGTCGAATCTCTTGAGGAAGACTTAAGCAGGCTACGGTTCTATGTCAAACACAGCAGTAAATGAAAAACTAACGTCCTAACATAAGGGCAATCACGAAAAGGACGAAAGCAAGAAATAAAATAAAAGCAGGAAAGCGGATGCACTTGGACAACAATAGGAATTGGCGGATACGGAATTGGAGCGGTGTTCTAGGGTTGAATCTATCCCGCTATTAATTAATCGAGGACGGTACACAATGCATAAAACACCCACGCCTCTCTTAAGCGGTCAACACTAACTAATCTCTCGATTACGTTAACGTTAGACTCGAACTTAATGATAGGGGATCTCAATCAACCAACCATCAACTACGAAGGATATTTTATTGCAAGGCACACGATAGCAAAACTCTAACCACATATATCATTTATTCAACAACAAACCAATCTCTCGATCCTTTCATTGTCAAGCGTATATTTAATATAAATCGCTCTCGCATATCTTTATAATCAAACATAAGCATACAATCACCCTACATTATTCTTTGAGCGCCATGCATAAAGATCATAAAATAAATAATTTATACGGATGAGAAATTGCAAATCATCAATTCAATAATTACAATTCAAGCGAGAACAATCAAACATATATTTCCCAACAAATCGATAATTTATCTCATGATAGAAATTAATCCAATCTCAATTACATAGACATAATCAAAATCAGGAAAACTTACAACCATTCATAGACAAATTCATCTTCCAAAATCCGAAATCGTACAATCCTAATTGTTAATCCAAGTACAAAATAATTAAAAGGAAGGAAAAGAAGAGAGAGAAAAGAAATTGAGCTGCGAGAATGTGAGAATGAATGAGGCTAGGGTTTCGCGTGTTTAACTTATATATATATGACGAGAAAAATCGCCTTGTCACGGACGCGTCGTGGCGCGGACGCGAAGCTCTGAAAGAACAGTGAGGAGCCCCAGCGCGGACGCGCCAAGATCTGGACACACGTCCGGCACCGGCTAGGATTGAAAGCGGACGCCTGGTGGAGGCTAGGCGCTGGAGAAAGCGCGCGGGTGGGCGCCAGCAGGCGTTGGCTTGGCGTAGCCCCGGCCGGACGGAAGGTGGGGGCGTCGAAGATGGGCTGGACACCCAAGTGCCGCACGGATGGGGCATTGGGCTTCAGCACACGGGGAGGGGCAAGGCCAGCAGCTTCTGGGGGGAGGGGCGGCTGCTTGCTGGCGACGTCAGTGGCGCTGAGATGTGCAGCGTCGGACGGGGAAGTGGGGGCGTCGAGCGGTGGGCGTGGCGTCGCGGAGGTCGCTAGGAGATGCAGCGCCTGCTGGGGGGGCAGCGGGTGCTGAGGCGAGGAAACGGGCATTGAGGGTGAGGAAATGGGCGTTGGGGGAAGGCTGGAGCAGCGCAACGCGTTTGGAGCTTTGGGCGCGCGTGGGGCGCTGCCTTGGACGGACAGCGTCTTGCGACAGCGGTTTAGCTCCGTTCTCTCGTCCGAACTCCGAATTATGATCCGTTTGTGCCTACGGACTCCTATCGAGATGCTCTTCAATATAGAATGATTATTGGTAGATAAATTTCATCCTATTTAATGTCATTTTTCTGTAAAACATTGAAACAAACCAAATAAGTCCAATTCGATCAATACGAATCAAACCAACGATTTAAATAGAACAAACTATTGAAAATGACATATAAAAGAATACCAAGATTAAGAACAAAATCATATTAAACACTGGGTACTACGGGAAGCCAACTATATATATATATATATATATGCACATCGACACACTCATACCGTCATACGTACACATCTTCAAACATATTCAAATATTTCAAACTCTCATTCTGTTTCTCGGAGTTTCCAAACAAAAGTCTAAGTATTACTGCAATTTCAAATTTTCTTCTTTTGTTAAGCATTTATTTCTACGGAATCTTTATTTATATATATATATATATATATATATATATTTACATTATGTTATTATCTTGAATTAAACTTGATTTCTTTGAGTTGTTTAAGATTATCATATGCAGCAACTGTTCTCTAAATTTCTTGTTAATGACAAAGTATAATAATAGATATGTTTTATTTAGATTACTTTAGTAAGGAGTTGAAATTAATTTATTATATATTTCAGTTTTTACGGCAATGTCTCACAGTAATAATAATTTAAACAGAATATTTAAATGATCAATTTGGCGTAGTTTAGCATGTTCCACTATTAATCTTATTATTCTATAGCTTGCCAACTAAAACTATAAACAATTCGTATTTTTTTTTACAAAAGATTATACCAAAGTTGAAAATTTTCAAGAATAGAAAGATCACATTATTTAGTTTAATTTGGTTGTGGCTTACGAGGATTTAAGGTATAGGTTGTTGGGTTGCTGTTTACTTCTTATATTAGATTTGTAATTTGATTATTGATTTTTACGTAATGATTCACCGTGACTTATGAAAAGAGAAGATTGATGTAAATTGGAATAGCCATAAGTCTTCTAAATATTTAATTTTATTTATGTAGTATATCAAAGTTTTGTTTTAAAAAGCTTAGGCCCTTATAATTTTTTTTTTATTTGATTGGATTAGGTGTGGCGCAACTAGGACCCTCATCATCGAATTGAGTTGATTTTGATTTGTTGTGCTCGACAAAATAAGGTGGGTGAAATCTTCTTTAACTTGCAAATATGTGATTTGGAATAAACATGTTTATTTCGTGAAAGTGAAATTGGTTTGAGAAATATTCTTTTATGTCCAATGTGTATATCGTGGTTTGGATCGTGATACGACATTTATTGCATCCGGTGAGTATGCAAGTGGAAGTCTTGACGGTGAGTCATTGACTACGTATATATCCTATGCCTATGTGGCAGGATTTTTAAGCCGGTGAGACTGAGTCTTGACGGTGGTCGTTATTACGTATATATCATATGCACGTGTGGTAGGATTTTAAGCGGTGAGGTGAATATGATTGACTATTACTTTCATGCGATGTATACGTTTGAACAAAAATAATGATATTCATTGTTTCCCCACCACTGAGTACGTTTTTGTGCTCATCCCCTTTTTATCTAAAATGTTTTCAGGTCAGTGGTCATGGAGCGACATGGCGGTGTGGGTGTGCCTAGTGGTGTTATGTCGCTTTTATTTCTTTCCAAGACTTGTGTTATGTTTGTTTAAATTCATTTCCTTTATTATCGTTGTTGGATTTAAGTTACTAGAACTCCAACTTATCTCATGCTATTAAGTCTTACGTAGTTTACTTCGGGTTGTTGGTTGGCGTCAGTTCTTGAGCAAAGTTTAGACTTGAGTTTGTTGGATTCATTATTTGACAATTTTATTCAAGAGATTTTATATATTTTTTTAAAAAAAATCACTTGACATGTTTCCGCTTTAGCTATTTAAGAAAATATAACATTTTTAAATTATGAATTTAGGGTGTTACATATTTTTTGTAAATCATATCTGTCAAAGAAGATGAAGAACACGAAGAACGAGATGGGATAATGAAGTCCCATCACACAGCGCAACGGGAGGCACGTCGGCAACAGCCGGGAGCGTGGCAAGTCGGGCGAAGCAGCATGTGGAGTACGACGAGGCGCAGCATCAGTGCCCTCAAACGCGGATGCCTATGGCGCGAAGCGCACGGGCAGCGCTAGCGCGGGGAGCGCACGATGCACGCAGGTGTCTCGGTAGCATGCGTACGGGCTTCTCGGCAAACAGACGGGGCGAGACGTGCGGCTGTACGCGTAGGGTTCTCGACAGGTATCGGTAGCTTCGGCAGATGGGCGATGGGGTGTGCGATGTTGGGCGAGGCATTCTCAGCGCTCGTCAAGGCAGTCGGCAGGTCGCGAGCGAACATGCGCGACGGGGCATGCATCCAGCGTGCAGACCCGCGAGCACGCTTTCGGCGGCGTCGGCGACACCGCAGCTGTGCGGTGAGGCTCGATGGGGAATGGTGCGATGGGGGAAACGATGTACGGTGAGGTACGGTTGGGCATGCGCACGGGTTGTGCCCTAGCGCGCACGGCCCAGACCATCCTAGGCCGACCCGACCCGTTTGTAGCCCAAATCCATTTTCTCAGGCCTAGACCCGTTTTTCAACCCGGATCCAATTTTCGACCCGGTGGCACGATTCCTTTATTCGCTCCATTTTCAATTTTGGCTTTGAATCCGGTTTGGCGAGTGCGGTGATTGCCCGTCTGCACGCGAGGTCCGTTTCGAGATTTTCTAAGATCTGTACATTGCAAATTTTTGAAATAAATTAGGCAGGGAAGTATAGAATCCACGAGTGGGCCACGATGAGCGAATTTATTTAATTTTTATCGTTCAAACCATGTCGTAGATGTTTAAATTATGTAGTAGCATGCTATGTATGTTTAATTACGTTGATAAACATGTAATATGTTTTCGTGATTGGATGTGTATAGCAAGCATGCTAGGTTTATCGCATTTTGGAGCATGTTTTAGAATTCTTCGAGCATGTTTTGCATGTTGAGTTCTATAGAAAGCATGCTAGGATTACGTGATCTTCATGGACAAACCTTTTGAAACAAAAGACTAAGCAAGAAACCCGACGTATTAATTTTTAAAATTAAAGATCCTTTTTGATCTCTAAACAAAGTGGTACTGTGAGTAAACCTCCACACGCGTGGCTTGCTTGCAATGTTTATCATAAGTTTGTTAGATGAGATTTCTAAATAAAACATTTTAATCTATTGAGAAGTGAGAGTTTCATGTGTAAACGTCCACACGCGTAGCTTGCATGTGTAATTTTCATAAGTTATCAAGAGATAGATTTAAAATGAGATGACAAAAGAATTTAAATTGGAAGCGGTATGGTTCGAGTGATTATGCCAATTCTAAGAATTCATTTTTCGCTGTCAAAATTGTGGTCATTGCTTAGGCATTACCTCAAGTACAACTTCCCATGAAGTCCCTTCTTGCGATAGTGATGTGGTCTAGTAAGGTCCAATTATTAATTTCATTTATCGTAAGGACAAGTTGACATGGATTGAAATTAAACTACTAAAATGTATATTTTAGTGCGGTCGAGGGTTCATGTGTAGCGTCCGCACACGTGGCTTGCATGTGGGATTCCTTGGCGATTGGAGGTTTGATTAATATTTTTATCAAAGGTTACAATATTATTATTACGAATCATGTGCGATCCTATGCTTATGTGTTTACATTATTTTCGGATATGTCTCTTACACGATTATCAATATGCTCGCTTTAAAATCCTTTGTCGGTCGAAATTTTATCAGTGAAAGCGAAACATAGAGTATGTTCTTATCACAGAAGAACACATGTTTGTTCTCACTACTCCCAAACCCGATGCCCTTACGGACGCATCGACAAATAAGCAGCGAGAGTCAAGCAGACTTTGGCATAAGTCAAATAATATGGCCAAGTACTATATGATGACTACTATGTCCAAAGACTTGCAGCTGCAGCATCAGTCGATGGTAGAAGTGATGGAAATATGGTCAATGTAATACCCCATCCTTCCTAAGCTTCAGGTTTGCATGGCACGTTTTTCGAGAAAGGTCAAAAGGTTGTCTTTTTGTTTCAGTGATGCGACCGTCACGAAACCTCAGGCGTTGTGAAGAGTGTCTCATGACGAATTCATAGACACTAAGTATGCAGGTTTTTGACCACCCACGAAGGTTTGGCACTCCGGGGAAGTTATCGAAAAACCGGACTTTTCATGGGTCTTTTAAAAGCATATCTTGTTTATAGTTGTTATGTCCTGTATTTTATTTCGAGTCCATGGGTTCCAAGTTTGCTAAATTTGAAGTCCGTTTGCAAAAGATGCGTCGCTTTTTGCGTTTTCGAAAAAAGGTAGGCTTGTAAGTGACATACATGACCCTGCCTTTCCTATAAATAGAGGATAGGGCCTTCATTTTCAATGTTCATTTTCTTCGTCTCTCGTGTTTACGGACGAGCCGAGCAGCTCAGTGCAGCTGCGGAGCTGGAGGAGTAGGGATCGGCGGGAGGCTCGGCATGGCGCCATTCATACTTGCCGCCACCACCGCCGATCGCCCCTACTGGAAGCCCCATTTTCTATTTTATCTTTTCTTGTTTTGATTCCGCCTTTTAGTAGATAGCATAGCATAGAACTCGGGATTCTAAAGGGACGAGGCGAGAAAAAAGCGAGGGCCGACCTATTTAGCCATCACGCATTGCCGCCTATTGCCGTCGCCGCCGTGAGTTGTGGCCGCCGATTTGGTGGCCACCGAGCAACCCCCCAGCTCTGGTCCTTTGGGTTTTGAGTTTGGGCTATCATTCTACTAAAGCACCGATTGCGTTTTTCTGTTTTTCGGGTTTTTGCATGTCGGGATGTTTTTCGTTATTTCGAGTTTTCTAAAGGAAGTATATGCCCGGGTTATCCATTTTTAACATCGTTTGTCATTCCATGTTCCTCGTTATGCATATTGCTTATGTTTTCATTTTCATGCATCGATTTTGGATGGTTTATGCTAGATCTGAGGATAGGCATCGATTTTTGAAGCTTATTCATTGCTAAGATTTGAGTCAACTTGCATGCATGCATATTTTGAAGGTACCCTACTATAGGTCTTGATGTCACGAATATATTTCCTTACGCATCGAGTTGATTTGAAAACCCGAGAGTGCAAATGTGGGTTCGTAAAGTCAAAACCCCGCTTTGCTTGATCTTCGTTTGGATCACGTTGTTGCTTTGCTTTATGGGATGTGACCCCAAAAGTTGTTCGTCTTGTTACGGTACCTACGGTCACGATCGGTGAAGTCATCGGTTGTGGATATCTCCCGATTATCATTTTAAATGCATTCGGGTTGGGTTATATATGCTTAATTTGAGTTATTTACTCGATATTTCAAAATAAAACATGTGCACCGTAAAATATTTTAATGAAGTTATTACTGTTCTCTGATCCGAGATGTGGTTCTATTGTGATTGTGTACGGATCTCTATTCGGTGGGTTGATCACCATCTTGAGTATTGATCGTAAGGGGATAGACCCCGAACACGTGGTTATGGTTACGAGGATAGACCCTAAGTCACACGAAATGGTAATGAGGTGGTTATGGTTACGGCGAGTTTGACCTGAAGTCTACACCGAGTTAGCCGGCTAGATACATTCCGGGCGTGGGCTTGGATATGTTCCGGGCCGAGATATTGTGGGCTGGCTGGATATGTTCCGGGCCGAATGAGATGTGATGGGCTGGCGGGATACGTTCCAAGCCGTGGTTCTATGGTTCTATGATGGGAGTATGAGAATAACGGATCGGTATCGAAAAATGAAAATCTATTTTGCTTACTTAGAAGTGGATTTACGTTTAAAACCTTCTAAGGTAAGTGCTCGAACACGGCATCATGATTTTGATTTACGATAAAAACCCAACTGAGTGCGTTAGTACTCACCCCAAACTCTTTTCAAATATTTTCACGGATGGGGAGAATTTTGGACAGGCGACACCGAGGGTTGAGCTGCTGGTTCTTCATGCTATGCTTCCAGCGATGTTGTGCTATTTATATATGTACTACGATGTTGATGTATTCTTGTCCCTTATTTTGCTTCGATTGGGAACAAGGTTCGTTATGTTATTATCTTTGTGAGTCCGATATGAGCATGCTATGTGGTTGACGGTCTAGTCGGCGGTGTAATGCTATTTTTCTTTTTGCATTACTTATTATAAATCAAGATCACGTTCATTGAAGTTATGGTGTCGATATAATTACATTTGGTGGATTGTTTGCTTACCCACCCCTTCGGGATATGTCCTAGTTATAGAGGAGATCTCGCCGATTTTATGGTAGTATCTTCTTATATCATGCTTTATGTATCCTCCCTTCTTCCCTTCTTAACCCCACCCCTAATCACATCCGGCATCCGTGCCTTCCTCGAACCTGGGCGTGATAGCTTGTATCGAGCGGTGTTCTTGGCCCCGACATCTATCTTTGTTATCGATACCGACTTGGTATCGAGCAATGTTCTTGGCATCTAGTTTTCGCAGATTAAGCGATATTAAGGCGATTCATTTGCTTTATATCTTATACGTTCTTGAAATTGAGTGTTTATAAGTTGTTCTTCTAAAGCATTTATCGTGAACGACTACCCTCGACTCACCGTCAGTCCGCCTCCTTTCAAAAGGGGATGAGGTATGTGTTTATTTGTTGGTGCTTTATGTGGCTATGTGAGCTTGATATGATCTTTGTTTCATGTGCTTTAGCATGGTAAGAGTTTACGTGATGTAAACGTGATGTGGATAAGATGTTGTTGGATGATGATGTGGATATGGAAGTGATTGTCGATGGGACGAAAGGGCCTGTGTGGCTGTGATATGAAAATCATTGATATGGTATGATATGATGTGATTGATATGATCATGGATGGTTGATGTAAGTCTATGTGTTTACATAGCGATATGTTGTTGATTGAAAATCTTGTTTATTTTGATAAACGAGTGCTTGTAAGTGAATCCTGTATTTGCTTGCATGACTATTATTATGAATATCGATGTTGATATTGATATGTGTTGAAGTGAACGTGTGTCTGAGACACGATTACCCAGATGACTGGGGCGGAAAAGGAAACGTGAATATTTGTTGTTGTTTATTGGTGAACTAACATGTAGGTTTATGGATATTCAGTGGCCCAGACAACGTTGGTTAAGATCCCACAGGATGGATGAGCATCACTACTACAAATATACATTTTCTCTACACCTCATAGACTACGCTTTTTCTTAAAAAACGTAGTCTATATGTATAGACTACGCTTTTTCTTAAAAAACGTAGTCTATATGTATAGACTACGCTTTTTTATCAAAACCGTAGTCTATGTGCGAATTTTTTTGAAATATAGACTACGCTATACTTAATATGCGTAGTCTTTATGAAGTATTAACTACGCTTAACAAAAGCGTAGTGTATGTGCGTGTTTTTGACACTCAATACATTACAGTTATTAAAAAAGCGTAGTCTATGGATATAAATTAAAAAAAAAGAAAATATGAAAATAATAAAAAATAAAACAAAACAATCTCTCTCTCTCTCTTCTCCACCCTCTCATGTCTCTCTTTTTCTGCCTCCTTCTCCTTCTCGTCTCCATCTCCCTGCCTTTACCTCTTTCTGAACCCTCCCCCAAATCAGAACTCCCATAAGACCCAAAACAAAAACCTCCCCCTTCCCCCAAATTTTTTTCTCTCTCCACCGTGAATGTGCAACAATGCCACGCCACCATACTTGTGCCGTCATTCTGACCTTCCTCCCTTTCTCTTGATTCTCCTTTCTCCTTCTCCACCGAACACTGACGACAACCCCGATGCCGCCAACTCCATCCCTTTTCTCGGCGAAGCGGACAGCAGCAAATTCACCACCATTGCGCCGTCGCCCACCATTATTCTCTCTCAGTTATTCTCTCATTCTCCGTCTTATGCCTTTCCAGTTCGGTTCCCTTTTTAAATTGTCATTACAAGACCCTACGCGAATAATTCTATAAACTGTAAACACCAATTTATCTGAAATGTAAGCTAAAATGATGAGCAACTCCTCTTCAGCTCGGAAGATGCCGCCGCATGAAAACACTCTCGGGCCGATTCGGCCCGTATAATCGGGTCTCGGCGGCGTAGCTGATTGTTCGGCTCGAAGCTTGTGCAGTGTGGGAGATTGGGAGCGCCTAGCATCCTCGCCATCCTCATTATCGAGTCGCTACATCGCTAAGTCTCGATTTGACCATCGAGGCGTGGGCCGATAAAAGCCCTCGAGCGACTCTAATTGGGCCCGTTCGGCCAGATCTAATTGAAGAAAGGTCTTAATTTTTCAACTTTTCAAGCAATTACTTGTGGAATTATGCATTTTAAGGAATAATGTGGCGTGGAATCGTTTAATCGGGTTGATTTTGGGAAAATTTATATTTTGTTTGCAATTATGTTGATGAAAAGAAATTTAATGGAATCGATTTGTGAATTAGATGATACATACATATATGAAGATTTTACTACGAATTCGCGTAAGGGCTTGTTTAGATATCTAGGGTTCTTGTTAGTTTCGAGTTTATGCATATGGGGCATCATTCTTGCTTTCGAACTATTTGGAGTTTTGAATTAGTGTCTGGTTGGATTGTGTTGATCCGTAATTCAAAGTCGTTTGTTAAGCGAACCTTTTACGCAATGTGCTATGGTGATTTGTCCTCACAATATGTGAGTCCGTGAATAAAGGTTCATTTTATACGTCGGTTGATTGGTCATTAGCATTAAGATGCATGTCTTTGATGATTGTTTCGCTTCCTATTGGACTTTTCTTTTGTCATCAACTCGAATGTGTGGTGATCTTCGTTTTAGTGCATATCTGCTGCTGCATTTACTAACTCGATAGTCTCTTTTGTTTTCAAAGTATGTGTTGGTTGCTTTATGAATCTGTGAGCTAGATAATCTGAACATTGGATTTAGAGTTGATAGTTTTGGAAACGAACATCAACCCGAGTACTTGAGGCTGGTATTTAAATTTTGATGGTGTTCTGACGGATATATTGAAACTTTCGCTATCGAGTTCGAAATGTATGCAAAACCCTCTGGAATTATTAGCGTGCTTGCTGAAAATCACTGAATTTGATGCATATTGCTCAAAATTGATGAACGAGTTTGCTCCATGTATATAGCCTACGGTGTTTGAGGAACCGAATTTTCTTTGCATATTTGTCTACAACTTGTGGAATTCACTATCTTGAATTTATTACAAAAATCATATCTTGTGGTTTGCCTTATTTCTTCTCTTTCTTTCTTAAATATTATTAATGTAGGATTACTGTGTTTTCTTCTTAAAATTTGGTCGAATGCATGATGAAATCATGAAAACCTGGAGTAACTTAGAATTGGAAATACCATGAGGCAAGAACAAGCCTAACTTTACCTTTTCGTGGGCAATCCACATATCATTGACACGGTATATTGTTTTAAGTATATCCATGGTATAAAGCGAGAGCATGAGAGTTGACATTGTTCTGCTTTTGGTCTTGATAAGCCGTATAAAATTATAAATGTTATTTAGTCACAAGAGTTTATTTACGAGCATTGTAAGTATATATGACATTTTACTTATGGTGCGAGCAATATAAATATAGGGATTGTTTCTTTTCTTTCTAATTTGTGTTACGGTTATTGTTTTAATTATAGTCTGAATTCTTTTGTTGATTGTGTTCATTTCTCGGCATGGCAAGTGACGGTGCGGCGCCTCTAGTCTAGAGATGGAGAGGATGCACACATCCATGTTGGCGTCCCAGGTACCTAAAGTGCATACTTGGTACTAGTTGTGTTCCTTTTGAATATTTGGTTCTTTCTTAATACTTTTGGTGATGAGGCCGGGTTGATTAAGGTTGTGCTCATGCTTGTAGTTATAGTATACTTTATTGCCCTTTGCCACTATTTATTGTAGATGATGCACCAGCTTGAGTAGATTTAGTCTTATGGGCGCTTGACTATTGATGAGAAAGTACCTAGAAAGTAGGGAGAATAATTATATAATTTTATACATTAGTACCCACGGTAGGTTGAACTCCTCGGAGTTGTTCATTTTCCTTTATTAGCTTAGTTGTTTTGTGAAATTGTCATATCCTTTTGAACTCCATGTATATAATTATCTAGAATAAATATAGTTGTGGTTTGCTAATTACTAAGCATTCCGACTATTGTCCTTTTGCCTTCTTCCCTTTTGGCTAGGAATCATAGTGAAGCGAAATTCTATGTTGTTACCATGAATCCATAGTCGATTATAGAAGTTAAGGCACGAGGTATTAATCTTCCTTCCTATGTCCTATCGTTATCTTTTATCGTGTTATTTGGAATTTAATGAACATTTAACTTTTGTTGTTTTACTTTGTGCAAGTTGGAAAAGCTTGTGGCTCTCTCTCTCTGCACTACTACAAAACCACTTTTCTATACACCTCATGACTACGCTTTTCTTGGCGTAGTCTATAAATATAGACTACGCTTTTTATCAGCGTAGTCTATGTGCGAATTTTTGAGTATAGACCACGCTTAACAAAAGCGTAGTGTATATCGTAGTCTATAGTGGGTATAGACTACGCTTAAAAGCGTAGTGTATGTGCGTGTTTTTAATTAAAAGCATAGTCTATGTCGTAAATTTAAAAAAAAAAAAAAGCAGGTGTGAGATTCGAACTCACGACTGTGAGTTTATTAACATATCACTTAACCATTTCACCAACAATTGACATCTCTCATACGGACTTTATTTATATTTATATTATAAGTAGAACACGAATTTACAATATTTGCCCTCATTTATTTCGGACTTGGAACATTTCCCCGCGCTTCATTCCCGCTACACCTCTCTCCCGCTACACCTCTCCTCTGCTCAATTTTCCGTCGATAAATTTTCTCACGCATTTCGATTATCTTTATATTCGTCTCTATCGGTGAAAGCGATGCAGTACGCGGCCCGATCTATGGTAAATATTCTTGCTTCCGAATTTTAAAATAATATGTGGAATTTGTGTAGTTCGAGAGAATATTTTCCTTTTGTATTTGTTTGAAAGAAGCGCGATTGAATTCGGCGGTGGGGAAGAAGAGGTGGTCGGGTTCGACTCATTCTTGATGAGTATATTGAGAAGCTCAAACATTATTGCCACATCGAGATGTTCGAATCAAGTCAACCACAAAAATGCTCGGTGTGTTTAACTCTTGTTAAGTTTTATCTTTATCTATAAGAATATAGAAAATCCTTGTCTTTTGTTTTACCTGCGTTGATGGATGGATGAATCATTGCCTTAGATAGAATATACATTCATTTACGCAAATAATTGTAATATATGATTATTGACACAATCTGATTTATAGATATTTGAGGACTTCTTTCCATGTTAAAAGTAAAATCGATTGCAAAATTTCGTTTGCCTCTTGGTCGAATCTGACCTCGTCCTAGGTTGATTGCATGAATGCTAACAACCCCGCCTATGGAGTTTCGTTTATCAAGTTTGACTCGCTCACATGTTTGTATTGTGAAGTTAGCTATGATGAATGATACAAACCACATTAGCTCATTCTTTTCATAAGATATGATCGATAGTTGTGTCTTGAGGTCTGGGCTCATTGAATGTGGCGGAGAAATTACTCGAGTAAACATATGATATCAAAATGTTAGCACAAAAGATACCTCTAATCGCCATTTGCGGTGTTCACGAGGAATGAGAGTAGAATGAAGTGCGTTGGTTACATGTGTATCGAGATATTATTCTTGCTACTTCTTGCTGGTGATGATGCTTTGAGTGTGCATGAAAAAAAAGCACCTAACATTATTACCATTTTCTTCTTGATTTCCTTTTGCTTAAATTCAAATAAATGAAGTATATATATATATGTATGTTCGTTGCTTACTCAGTGGAAAAAGTCGAATAGCGAAGTTATATATAAGCAAAATGTGTTATGAATACCTATGGCTATGTGCAAAACCGAATTTGGACCTAACCATGGGAGCTTATAAGCTCTCTCACGTAAACTTTAGCGTTTTTTGGAGATATGTAGTGGACTCTTCACATCTTATTGAACATTTGAGGAATGTTTTCGAGAAGATACTTTAAGGGACTTAGATAGTCTCTAAAACTTTGTCTTGCTGCCTCTACAGAGAACAAATATCTATGTTGAGGCCTTGAGGTGTCAATTTAGGAAAAGATAAAGCAGAGGTTATTAATGCATGTTGAAGCATCATCGGTAGGGTTTGCACATGAAATATTGATCGATGCGAACTGTTTACATGGGATTTTGTTATATACTCTTTAGCTTCACATCTCGAATATTATATTAGTTAATTTTCTTAAGTTAAAAGTTTGTGTCTTGCAGATCATTTAATCGTTTGCAAGGAATGTACTCTTGCAAGGAATTTTCTTAAGTTAAAAGTTTATATTATTATCTTTGCTGTATGGGGAATTGGGCCTCTTGTGCGACTTTGCTGTATGGAGTAGAAGGATATTGAGATGTACATATCGACTTTTCTGCAATATCTTTGCTGTATGGTTTCATTAAGTTCATTTAAAACAATCAAGTGAACTTTTCTGCAATAATTCAGCTTTGGTATGTTTAATCATTCATAAGATGGTTTTGTATGCGAAATAATGCTGTGTCTTGGTTTGAATCGGAAAATAGTGATTTGCTATAACACATTACATAAGTAGTATCCTTGTGACACTGTAGGTTCAGCGACGTGAGCAACCCTTCCTTGAATCCATACAAGCTGCAAACAACGAAGATGCATTTGGACAATCCTCAAAGGATGGTGTGAAGATGCTGATGTCCCAGATGCACAATCTTTCTTTCATGCTTGAGACCGATCTTTCTATTCCCTCCAGCTCAGATGACCATAAGCCTGTTGAGAAGCTGCAAGATTTATGAACTCTTGAGCATGTTCGCCACTTCTACTGTACGTTATCTGGTACGTCTTTTTTTTTTGATTCTGGGACAGTTTTTAGCCTCGAGTCCCATCTCGTATACCATTATTTTCATCTTTTCGTCGTGAGTTAGGATTCTGTATCTTCTGTTAACAGGCACCTTCGCGGTTTTCTTTTGTAATAGTTTCACATTTGGGAAGAACAAGTATATGTGATATCTTGTGTACTAAGAACATGACCTAGTTAAATCTATTAATTTTGAATCTTTTATTTTAACCTGTCAATATACTCCGTTTGAATAATCTAGTTGAAGACATTTTAAATATTTTACATATATCATATGTATGTGTGTGTGTGTGTAGTACAAAATTTAAAACCAAACCAAAATTATTTATTTTCGAACAAATCAAATTAGACCATGACTATCATCAATGGTAGAATATCTAGAAAGGACTGCAGTGGAAAATAATTTCCTCCTAAAGTCGTGTATGTATCAAAATCCTTCTACTCCATTCGATATATTTCTTCATCATTATATATATTCATTTGTACAATGATAATATAATATCCTTCTACTCCATACAGCAAAGAGGCCCAATTCCCCATACAGCAAAGATAATCAATTAGTACATCTCAAAATCAAAGTCGTATATGTATAAAAGTTTATATTAATTATCCTTCTACTCCATTCGATATAGGTTTGAGGTGTATCTCAAAATCAATTAGTGATAGTATCGTGCAATGTAGGGTAAGTCTTAAATCTTAGTTCACCACCATTATCTTCTTTTTTCTTAACATGTCTAATATTATATGTTTTCTATTGATTAGGGAACATTGGATTCTTACAGTAGTTGATCCTCATGGAGAAACGATTTATCTTCTTGACCTCTTAGTCATCGCATTCGTGATGATAGCTGGAAATATATTGTCAACACGTAAGATTGACTCCTTTAATTCCTTCTTTTCTTTTCGTGAATTGGAAATTATTTGTTGGGTTTGAGACAATTGTTAGGTTTTAGTGGATGAGAGTGGTTCCGTGGTTAGGGTTTATCCGGGTTTTGTTTGGTCTTGTTGTAGTAATATGATTTGAGATTGGGAATGTTATTGTTGCATTATGTCGGGATTTGTTTGAGTGCACCGCTTGAACTGAACTAGGTTTATTTAGTAATGTACTATGTTGCTCTGTTTGAGTGCTTTAGGTCGATGTCTCGGACCCAAATTATTAAATAATTTCATCTAATTATAACAAAGATTATGTAACTTTGTAATGATCTCGAACTTGATGAAGTGGTGGTGGCTGGAGTTTATTGCATATTCTTGAATAATTGCATAAATTATGTGGAAAAGTTTGAAAAAGTGTGAGGTTCGAGTTACGAGTACATCTGCGTCTTTGGATTTAGATGAGCGAGATAAGATACTAGAAAAGGGTTCTTTTACCAATATATTCAAAAAATACGGATTTATATTTTTTGGATGAGGTATATGGATGTATGTCTTCAACATTAGATTACGATCAATCATGAAACCAGTGGTAGAAGCAACGTACCCAATTTTGCTTCTCTCTCTCGATAGTGACTATCTTGTGTGTGTTTGGATACTCATATCTATGAACTCAAAGTCGAATCTATATATACATATATCGTTTAGTGTAATTCGAGAATTATGAGATTATATCTATTAACTAGTAATTGTCACCCTAGGTATAGAGATTGGAATGACACCATTTAGACTAGTAATTCATTCTTGGGATATCACTCCTCACACGGCATCATTTCAACCTCAATACATTATTAACGTTGTTACATGAATAATCGTACTTGCAGTACAAGCTAGATATAATGGCGTGAAAAATAATTACACCATACTTTTTTTCGGTCACTAGACTCAGAAGATTGTCGGGCTCTACCTCTCAATAGTCACATAATAACGTTGTTACGTGAATAATGCATGCACAAGTACAAGCTAGATATTTTTTCAATAGTCAAGTTTTACATTGTAAAATGCATAATAGGATTGCTAAACTCTTGAAATTGGCGAGGTGATAATTAGGAAATGGCCTTGTTCCTAACTTCTCTTTATTCATTGCGGTTGACCAACGCAATATTGGGAATGTATAGAACTACATAAACAGACTACAAAAGGCAATCTTGCAACAATAGGTGACACAAGCACACAACACAAATATAAGAGGTCTATGGCGTGCATGTCATACATCATACTTCATCACAAAGAGAGCATCTCGGACCTATGACTAGGACATAACTTGGTGGCTACGGAAGAGCTCGGTTATAGAGCTTATGATATAGCTAAGATTATGTTAGTGCACTAGAACACCCAACTTCGGAGAAGTGAAAAGAAACAATAAATGAAGTGCACCGAAAGGAAATGATGATAGAGGCGCTAGATGGAACTCAAACTGAAAATTCGACCATCAATCTAGGATGGGAGCAGACATTTAGCACTAAGTGATTGTGAGCATTGATTCAAGAAGACTTGATTTAAGCACAAGATAGTCTATCCAAAACATTTATTAAATCCTCGACCGCTTTGCATCACCTAGTACACTTTAGGATAACAATGTCCTTCAAAGATTAATTCTATAAGGTAGTGTTGAATGAATGAAAACTTCGGGTACATTAGAGGTATCATTTAACATTTAATTTGGCATTGCCGCACCTCTAATTCTGGTTACTAAGATCAAAGCCTTGCACATATTTTTTTATAAATGGGTGGCGGCAAGATTGAGCACAGGCATTGACTAGCTTGGCTCTATTAAGTATTAACATGACCACCTCATCACGTAAACATAAGTCGGTGACTCGGTGTCATTCGAACATTTAGTCTAATCTCCAACAAGTACCATACATGAATGAGAACAGAAAACATGGTCAAGAAAAAGAAACTTATATTCTCCACTTTTCATTCTTGTGATGCTTGAGACCTTGATTCTCATTTTGTTTTATATCAAAATCACTCGTATCTATAGTTTCTCTTTTGTTGTGATTACCACGCTTATATTATCAAATCTGTTGAGTTGGTTTTGATGTGAACCTAGCTACGCTAAGAAATGGACTTTGTTGATTTTGTTTGTAAATGAGAAGCTGCCCCGTTTCTACTTTCAGTTGAAGCATTGTAAACATGATTTAGTTTGTTGCCTTCTCTATACAAGCACAACTTGATTACAAGGTTTTAGTCCTCGACTTTGGGGATAAGAATCAAAGATATCTGTTGATGTTGTTCTTGCATTGCCATGAACATAATGTTTGAGCATTCTCGATCATGTGTATTGTACTTTGAAAATATGTGTATTTGTGGTAGTATCTAATTACTATTAATTGCTTGAAGGGCAATTTTTATGTTTAATGCAAAATTGGAGAAAAGAGGGAAGAAGCAACCAACTTGGAAAATTGTAAAGGTATTTTCATTTATCAAATCACATTTGTTTTATGTTGGATTTCATATACATCTACATGTTGCTAATATTTGATATTTTAAAAGTGTCGAAGACAACCGATTCAAGCAATGCGGGTTCTTTGTACTACGCTTCATGAAAGATATAATTGAAGAAGTTATGAAGAGTGGTTCCATTTCTTTACGTTCACATGTAAGATAAACATTTCAATTCTTTAATATAATCATTTTTTCATACAAGAGTGCTAATATTCTATTTTGAATTGTTAATAGTTTCAAAATCGGTCTTACTCTCGAGAGGACATTGATGAAGTTCGCGTTGAATGGGCAAATTTCATGCTTCTTCACATATAGTCTTGTGATGTTATAGTTGTAAGTTCTTGATATTTTGAATTATTTTGTCTTTGTGATATGGGGATCTGGTCTTATTGTTTTGTTATGTTATGTGCATAGTATTTTTTTTATAGTGATTTTGTAGTGTAATGACAATGATTGTATATTTTTGTATAGTGATTTTGTATTTGTAATGAAAACATATTGTATATTTTTAATAGTGATTTTGAGCGTAGTCGCAAGTATATTTTAATCTCATTTGCTTGGCGTTATTAATTATCTGAGGTTTAAATAAAGAAATTAACTACGGTTGAAATTGAAAAACCGTAGTTGTTATTAAATTGACTACGGGTTGTAATAGAAAAAGCGTAGTAAATTTGCATTAAAACCGTAGTAAATAAACTCAAAAACCGTAGTTAATACATATAGACTACGCATAAAAAGCGTAGTGTATGTGCGAAATTTTGTGTAGTTCATGGGGTATAGACTACGGCGTGAAAAGCGTAGTCTAAGTGGAGAAAGAGTAGTCTATGGTGGGTATAGACTACGACAAAAACGAGTGTGTGTGCGAAATTTTGTGTAGTGCTGCTCGGTATAGACTACGTGTAAAAAGCGTAGTCTATGTGGAGAAAGCGTGGTCTATGGTGGGTATAGACTACGACAAAAAGCGTGTGTGTGCGAACTATTGTGTAGTGCGTGTGTATAGACTACGCAGAAAAGCGAGTCTATGTGCGAAAAAATGTAGTCTATGGTGGGTATAGACTACGCGTAAAAAGCGTGGTGTGTGCGAACTTTTGTGTGATGCGTGGGTATAGACTACGGCGAAAAGAGTAGTCTATGTGCGGCGTAGTCTATGGTGGGTATAGACTACGCATAAAAGCGAGTGTGTGTGCGAACTTTTGTGTAGTGCGTGGGTATAGACTACGCGTGAAAAGCGTAGTCTATGTGAAAAGTGTAGTCTATGGTGGGTATAGACTACGCATAAAAAAGCGTGTGTGTATGCGCTACTTTTCTCTACACCACTTTTCTACACACTACGAGATGCACATACACCGCACATAAAACGTGTAGTCTATACTATTTTTGTAGTAGTGTTTGTCCATTTTAAAATGCATTATTAAGTGGTGAAAGGTTCGATGATAGATGGAGGAGATGGAGATCAATTTGAAAGGATATACATTTGTTGAGCTTCTTCATAACCTTTTGAAACTAGGGAAATTTAAGCATCCTAAGATTTTGAATCTTGGTCTTTAGTTTCATCTAATTTGTTTGGGATCTTTGTCCTTTGTACTATATTTTCTTTGCTTAATAAAATTGTTCATGTTTACGTAAATATATATTTGTTCGTATGTATACATATGTTATTAAGAGATTGGTGCAACTTGCCTAATGTAATGATTTTACCCTCTGCTATGATAATAGAATGCATGTCTAATAGCACTTTTTATCAATGTTATCGAAGCAAGTAAATTGTCAAACAGGCAACAATGTCAAATTGGGGACTATGATGGGTGTGTTTGTGCCTTGTCTTCAAAATATTTTGGGAATTATCTACTACATCATGGTAAGTCGATTTCACAATTTCTAGCGAATATTCTTTAAATTACTGTATGCATACATCCTTGTAGTTTGTTAAAATAAATTTGTTCTAATTTGTAGTTTGTTCCTTTCATATCTAAGAAATAAGTTACTGGGTTTGTCCGGCGGAAGAGCGAGTTAAAAATATGTTTAACCTCGCAGTTAGTTAAATGAAAATGCCGGAAGATTTTTTTGATTGTATATCGGACTACTTGATTAGACTGTCGTAATTAAAGGTTGTGTGGATAATCCAATCTCTATATTAGTTTGTTCTAATCTTAACCGATAATATAACCATACCATTTGTTGTAGTTCTATTCTTTATATTCGTATGAACTATATTCGATCTACATGTAACTTTAGGATTGTGGGTATGGTGGGATCGGTCGGTCATTATTCTTGGTTGCCTTACATGGTTCATGTACTTTTCTTACGACTATATCTTTGAGTGCAATTGCTACTAATGGTGCAATGAAGGTATTACATTTACATATGTATTTTGTTGGTAAAATATATGCTTTCTTCTAGTTAGATGCATGTAGTGATTACCTAATATATGAACTTTGATCTGAGATGTTTAGTTTGGGTAGACACATACCTCTTACAAACATTATTGAACTATCTGTTGTTATTCGGAGAGGGCCTTATTATCTCATTGGTCGTGCTTTGGGTCCAGAGGTTGGAGTGAGCATCGGTTTATGCTTTTTCCTTGGAAATGCGATTGCGGGGCTGTGAGTATCTTGAAGCAATATTTGTGGGTTTGCTCGCTCTTGTCATGTTTCATAGTTGACACAATTAACTACTGTCTCTCTTATGTTTTTATGTGTTCTTTTGACACTGTTATGTCTTGGGAGCTGTGGAGACCTTCCTTAATGCTATACCTGCAGCAGTGATATTAATTGTTGTATTTGATTGTCGATACATGTATTTTTCTGAATTTTGAAAAATTAAAGTTTAAAGTTACTATTTTTATATACCCAGAAAACTTAATAGCGAGAATATTAATGATGTATCATATGTTATATAGCAGTAGTGCTTCCCTCCATTTGTTTGTGAATTTACCTACTTTCAGAGTGATATATATATATATATATATATATATTAACTCATATAATTATGATGAAAACATATTATCCTATTTAGTAACAGCTTTACTACTAACTCACGTTCCTCTTTAAGCTTTCTTTGAGATCTTTTAGCTTTTTCGGTAGCATATGTTGTAAATGCTACAAAATACTAAGTTGATACAATTAGAATGTTAATAATGATTATTAAGTTGAATGTTTCTAATCTGATATTAAGTTGAATGTTTCTTTATATCATGGATTGATACATCGACTACTATTAATTGCTTATTACTATCATCATATGTTTACTTGTATCTAACTACTATTAATATCATCATATGTTTACTTATATCTAACTACTATTAATTGCTTGAAGGACAATTTTTATGTTTAATGCAAAATTGGAGAAAAGATGGAAGAAGCAATCAACTTGGGAAATTGTAAAGGTATTTTCATTTATCAAATCACGTTTGTTTTATGTTGGATTTCATATACATCTACATGTTGCTAATATTTGATATTTTAAAAGTGTCGAAACAACCCGATTCAAGTAATGCGGGTTCTTTGTACTCACTTCATGAAAGATATAATTGAAGAAGTTATGAAGAGTGGTTCTACTTCTACGTTCACATGTAAGATAAATATTTCATTTCTTTAATATAATTATTTTTTCATACAATAATGCTAATATTCTATTTTGAATTGTTAATAGTTTCAAAATCGATCTTACTCTCGAGAGGACATTGATGAAGTTCGCGTTGAATGGGCAAATCTCATGCTTCTTCGCATATAATATTGTGATGTTTTAGTTGTAAGTTATTGATCTTTGAATTATTTTATATTGTGATACGGGGATACGTTCTTATTGTTTTGTTATGTGATGTGCATAGTATTTTGTATAGTGATTTTGTAAGCGTAATGAAAGCAGTTGTATATTTTGTATAGTGATTTTGTATTTGTAATGAAAGCAGTTGTATATTTTGAATAGTGATTTTGAGCGTAGTCGCAAGTATATTTTAATCTCATTGCTTGTGCGTTATTAATTGTACTGAGGTTTAAATAAAGAAATTAACTACGGTTGAAATTGAAAACCGTAGTTCTTATTAAATTGACTACGGTTGTAATAGAAAAGCGTAGTAAATTTGGCATTAAAACCGTAGTAATTAAATAAACTCAAAACCGTAGTTAATACATATAGACTACGCTCGAGCGTAGTGTATGTGCGAAATTTTGTGTAGTGCAGCGGTATAGACTACGGCGAAAAGCGTAGTCACGTGCGGCGAGTCTATAGTGGGTATAGACTACGCATAAAAGTGTAGTGTATGTGCGAAATTTTGTGTTCTGCATGGGGTATAGACTACGTGTAAAAGCGTAGTCTATGTGAGAAAAGCGTAGTCTATGGTGGGTATAGACTACGACAAAAACGTGAGTGTATGTGCGAACTATTGTGTGAGTACAGTGTATAGACTACGGCGTAAAAAGCGTAGTCTATGTGCGAAAAAATGTAGTCTATAGTGGGTATAGACTACGATAAAAAGCGTAGTGTGTCTTGGCGCCTATTTTTCTCTACACCACTTTTCTCTACACTCCGAAACGCACATAGACTACACATATAACGCGTAGTCTATACTGATTTTTGTAGTAGTGCATATCCGTAAGTTCAGGGAATGTACCAGGAATGTCCATGAGCTATTGGGAGTGTTTCTGGGAAGATTCGTTGGTTATGGAGAAAGGTTCGAGACAGTGGGAAAGTATCGAATCTGAGGCCTACTACCGGATGACAGAGAGGTTACCAGCAGGTTGGCTGCCATGGTCAAGAAGGCAAGGGTGCGTGATGTTCGTCGGGACCCTATCACCAAACATCTTACCTTAGATTTCACGAGTTATTTGCTCGAGTGTGGAGCAGTGGGCGATCATCGAGCATACCATTTAAAGCGAGATGTGATAGCGAGGCATGTTCGAGGCCGATCAGTTGATGGCGAGGATGATGTTCTCAAGAGCCTTTGGGAAGCGATCGGCGCTTAGGCGATCGCCCATTCGTCAGATCGCCGATCACTACACCTCCATCTACGATCCTCACCTTCAGACGGACCGGGGAATGATTTGGAGGCGGACCTCCCAGGAGAGAGATGATCCACCGGCGTGGAAGTGGCGGATCGAGAATCACGGTGCCACCGAACATGATCGGTTGGCCTCGAGAAGGAGATTCTAAGGAGGAGAAGACCCGAGAGGAGGGCGAGGAGGGCGGTGAGGACTCGAGAGGACCGGTGATCCGGATAGCGGATGACTCAGATGAGGTCGAGCATGTTGAGGAAGGGCAAGCGCCAGAGACTGGAACCCAGGAACAACATTCACCTGAGACTCAGGCAATCAGAGCGCATCTTGGGTGGGATCATACCCACGAGAGGCTTGCTTCCATGCAAGATCGCTTCACCGAGGCAGCAGCCCGAATCCAAGCCCTAATAGGAAGGGAGAGAGGATGAGAAAAGGCGAGAATGGGCAGTTGAAACAAGCGGAGACTAGTGGACGGATATGGAGGATATAGATCTAGGTGGTCGGTGTGTACAGTGTGATCGCGAGTCTCGCTATAAGCATGGACGAGCGGCATCGTTTGGCGATTCTTGAGTCGATTCTTTTGCTCATATCGACCTTTTTCTTGACATACCTTTGATCTTGTATTTTGTGATCCTTCATGGACCTTGGATATCTTGATACTAACACTGTCTATGACAGGATGTTTATGTTTGATGCTTATATGTGATATGAGCTACGCCATGATGATACATGATCTATGTGAAGTGTGATGATGATGTTATGTGGAATGCATAACGATGATGTGTTGACAGGGTTGCATGATTATATGTGATCGTGCGTGATATGTGACATATGTGATGATATATGGTTATGGGTGATGATGTATGTTATGCGATGATACCTGGTTATCTATGCGAACGTTTTTCTAATGTTTCAACGTTGGTACATAATGTCGAGAACAAGGAACCAGAGGAACAATAACGTGGAAGAAGCCCGAGAACCACCTTTGGTTCAGCGGCACGCGATCGAGAGTTTTCGCAGGCAGAATCCCCATACGTTCGACGGTTTCGGCGAACCGATCGACGCTGAGAACTGGATACGATCCACCGAAAGGATCTTCGAATACATCGGCGGCAAAGAAGCAGAAAAGCTGAATTACGCGATCTTTCAGCTAACCGATGAGGCTGATTTCTGGTGGGAGTTTGTAAAGAGGACCATGACACCAGTTCAGTGGGGAAGGTACATGTGGGAAGATTTCAAGGAAGAACTCATGGAAAAGTACGTGCCTGGCGTTTACAGGCAGCGAAGGCAAAATGAGTTCTGGAATCTTCATCAAGGGAGAAGGACGGTCACCGAGTACGATCGCTCGTTCAATCATCGTCGCGTTACGCCACGCACTGGTCGGTCTGAGCTGCCAGGCGAGCGAGGTTCGAGAGAGGACTACGACCGAGATCGAATTTCGCTTGTCGATCGGGGAGATCGGCGTATGCGATCCTTGAACCGGGCTTTAAACATTGAGTCAATTGTTGCAGAGAGAACGATGCCACGGACAACCAGTGGCGGAGGAAGAGGTAAGAGGAAATGGGAAGATCGAGGAGAGGTAATCGGTGTTCCAGGGAACGAGGCGGTCCGGTGATTCGAGGAATGGGTATTCGAGGAGAGAAAGCGACCTTGGGGATGGAATTTCCAACCCATGCGGCGATGGGGGTAGGGTGTGGAAAACCTTGGTGCCAGAAATGCTAGAGGAATCACTTGGGCGAGTGCATGCAAGGTAACGTCGAGTGTTATCGTTGGGAAGTCCGGACATTACGCTCGAGATTGTCCATCGATAGGAGGGCGGTGTGCAGCCGCGATGAGACAAACATCCGGCCCGCAAAGGCGAACCAGCTCCGAGGAAGAACCACGGAGGCGAGGAGGTCATCCGATGCCGGCAAACCAAAGGCCACCGCAGCGGCCGCAGTGTACGCTGAATGAATCGCGGCGGACAAGCTCCTGAAATCTCGCGGTATAATCCATATAAGTGATATACCCGTTTCGCTTTGTTTGATCTGAGGCCTCACATTCTTTGTTTCGAGAATCGCGTGTGAGAGGTTGGGTTTGGTATCGAGGAATCTGAGTACCCTTGAAATTAGCATCCCGTCGAAGTGCTAAAGGCAAAGAGATATGCCGAACCGGAGGTAGAAATCTTTGAGCGAAGGTCTATGTCAACTTGCATGGCATCGGAATGGAAGATTTCGATGTCATCTTTAGCATGGATTGGTTGGAAAAGCACAGGCAACTATCGTTGTCTCGAGAGATAAGTTTCTTTTCGAACAACCAAAGGAGTGGAAGTTTGTTTCCACGGTATAAGGATGGGTGTTTCCGTGCCTATGATCTCAGCACTAAAGGCAGTGAGGATGATCAAGAAGGGAAGTTGTCAAACTTTCTTGGTAAGTTTGACAAGGCACGATGAACCGCATAACAGATTGCAAGAGGAGCGATGGTGTGTGAATATCCGGACGTGTTTCGAGGACTTGCCGGGCTTGCCACCGATAGACAAGTGGAATTCACTATTGATGCGGAACCGGAAAGACACGATATCAAAGGCACCATACAGCTCATCCGGGAAGCACCAAAATGTCTGAGAGACCTTAAGAGGAACTTTTGGTGGGAAGGGATGAAAAAGGATGTAGCCGCGTTTGTGGAACATTGTTTGGCTTGTAAGCAAGTGAAAGCTGTGCACCAACGTCCGTCAGGTTTGTTGCAACCGCTACCAATTCAGGTGGAAGTAGGAGCATATCGGTATGGATTTTGTGGTGAGTTTTCCTAGGTCGCGCGTGAAATCGCTATATGGGTTATCGTCGATAGACTAACGAAGTCAGCTCATTTCTTACTGATTCGGATGACGTACGGGTTGGACAAGCTTGCTCAGCTTTCGTCGGAGAAATTATCTGATTACATGGTGTGCGGTATCGATTCGTCGGATCGCGACCCGAGGTTGCGTCGAGGTTTTGGAGAAGTCTACAGGAGCTATGGGGACCAAGTCGAATCTCGATCTGACATTCCATCCTCAGACAAACGGTCAATCGGAGAGAACGATTCAAGTCTTGGAAGATATGCTGCGAGCAGTTGTGGCCGCCAGAGGAGGAAATTAGGAAGAGATACTACCTTTGGTGGAGTTTGCCTATAACAATAGTTATCAGGCCACCATAGGAATGGATCCCTATGAAGCGTTGTACGGAAGGAAGTGTCGATCGCCACTTTATTGGGATGAAGTGGACATAAAATAAATAGGGGAAGGGTTCCACTTTTTTTTGGTTTAAGGGCTGCTCGCCCTACCGGCATACCGAAGGCTTCGGGCTTACACCTACCTTATTAGGCGACCTAAAAAGGGCTTTCGATGGCGTAACTAATCTAAGCCTTTTGTTTTGAGCGCCCGATGGTTATTGCCGGCTAAGGCGGAAATGAGCTTGTCAAAATCATGAAGGCTTGGGATGAAGCATATTTTTGTTAAAGAAGATTTCTTGCTAACCTCAGGAGGTCGCATTCCTTCGGTTTAGGAGTGAATTCCGTTTTCTAGGAATGGATTCTCATCTTTGTTGAAGATTTTCCTTGTTATTACGCTTCTATGATCTTAGGAGCATCGCGGCCAATGAGCGGTTTAACCCGGCTTCCTCTTAGTTAGGTCCTCACGACTGCTGCGACTTACGCATATGTGTTTGATGCATCCCTAGAAGCGGATAATATGCCAAGCTAAGCGGCCCATCTTTGTCCCTACAACGCCACCAGCACTGCAGTCCTTGATTTCCTCTAGATGCACCATCACAATTGAGTTTGAACCAAGAATCGGCGGTTTGATCCATGGACTAAACTCTCCCTACGTAGGGTGGGGAAGATAACTCGGAATAGGCTAGAATCTGGACACCGGCGGGGTTCACCGATCCGAACTCCCTTCATGGCTTTAATTCCTTCTTGCTGTCTTGAATCCGTCCTTGCTTTCTTGACCTCGTCTCGATTTATCCTAGTATAGGAGATTGACGCTTTCTTCTATTATGAGATTGGCTTTGTCCTTCTACTGTTATATTAGATTCTCATAATAGAAATGATTCTTATAGGCGATAGAAAGATCCCTTCCCGCTTTACGCTCCTAGATTCCTCGCTTCGAACTAGCCGGCGAGGCTAGGTGAAAGGCGTGGGAGAGCCCCGATTCTTTGGCTTTATTGCTTTCACGGAAAGCTTTTCTTGCTAATCTGGTGATATCGTAGTAAAGGTAAAGTAGCGACGAGAGGAATCGATTTAGCGATCCATACCGGGCTCGGTATATTTAGGAGTGACCGGAGCAAAGAGAACAACGACAATCGAGCTTCTCCCTCGGGGCGACACCCCTCGTCCACTATGCTCACCCCCTCGCTTTTTCATTTCGTGCGGGGTTCTATTAGTTTTCTTATAAGAGAAATATGCAATGGAGCACCTTCCGGTGGAAGATGTTAGGAGCGAGATGGTTCGTGAGGCGGTCAAGGTTATCGATCGATCAAGCGAAGGATTAAGGAAGCTCAGTTCATGGTCGAAGATCGCGTATTCCTTAAGGTTTCCCCGATGAGAGGAGTCGTTTGTTTTGGGAAGCGAGGTAAGTTACGACCGAGGTTCGTTGACCTTTGGAAGTTCTCGAAAGAATAGGTCTCGTTGCCTATAGGTTAACGTTGCCACCTAGCATCGAAGATGTGCACGACGTGTTTCACATTTCTCAGTTGAGAAAGTACGTGTACGACCCAAAACACGTGATCAAGCAGGATCAAGAAATCCTTGCTCCGGATTTGAGTTACGAGGAGAGACCAGTAGCTATCCTGGAATGAAAAGTCAAGGAGTTGAGGAACAAGCAGATTCCGTTGGTGAAGGTATTGTGGAATCACCATGGCGAGGAGGAAGCTACGTGGGAGTTGGAAGACAAGTTCGAGGGCTCAATACCGAGTTGTTTCCACGACGTGTTTGAAATTCGAGGGCGAAATTTTTCTAAGAAGGAGGATGTAATACCCGTCCTTCCTAAGCTTCGAGTTTGCATGGCATGTTTTTCGAGAAAGGTCGAAAGATTGACTTTTTGTTTGGTGATCGACCATCACGAAACCTCGAGGCGTTATGAAGAGGTCTCATGGCGAATTCATAGACACTAAGTATCGCAGTTTCGACCACCACGAAGGTTTGGCACTCAGGAAGTTATCGAAAACCAAACTTTTCATGGGTCTTTTAAAAGCATATCTTGTTTATAGTCGTCGCTTTTGCGTTTTGAAAAGGACAGCTTGCGTAAGCATCTGCGACCATATGCTTTCCTATAAATAGAGGCTAGGGCCTTCATTTTCAACGTTCATTTTCTTCGTCTCTGTGTTACTGGACGAGCCGAGCAGCTCGGTATCTTTATGCGGCTTTGGAGGAGTGGGGATCGGCAGGGAGGCTCGGCGGCGCCATTCTTGCTCTGCCGACCAGCCCCTCCCGACACCCCATTTTTTTGTATTTGTCCTTTTCTTGTTTTGATTCCACCTTTTAGTAGATAGCATAGCATAGAACTCAGGATTCTAAAGGGACGAGGCGAGAAAACGGTCGAAGGCCGACCTATTTGGCCATTACCGCCGCCGCTTATAGCCATCGCCGCCATGAAATGTGGCGCCGATTTGGTGGCCACCGAGCCACCGCACAGCTCTGGTCCTTTAGGTTTTGAGTTCCGGCTATACATTCTACTAAAGTACCGATTCCGTTTTCTATTTTTGCGTTTACGCATGGGATGTTTTCCGTTGCTTGAGTTTCTAAAGGAAGTACATGCTCGGGTTATCCATTTTCAACATAGTTTGTCATTTCATGTTCCTCGTTATGCATATTGCTTATGTTTCCATTTTCATGCATCGATTTTGGATGGTTTATCCTAGATCTAAGGATAGGCATCAATTTTTGAAGCTTCTTCGCTACTAAGATTTGAGTCAACTTGCATGCATGCATATTTTGAAGGTACCCTATTATAGGTCTTGATGCCCTAAATATATTTCCCTTCTGCATCGAGTTGATTTGAAAACCCGGAGAGTGCCAAATGTGGATTCAGAAAGTCAAAAACCCCCGTTTTGCTTCGATCTTCGTTTGGATCATGTTGTTGCTTTGCTTTGTGGGATGTGACCCCAAACGTTGTTCCGTCTTGTTACCAGGTACCTACCAGTGCGATCGGTGAAGTCATCGGATTTGTGGATATCTCCCAGTTAACGTTTTCGTCTGTTTAGGTTCGGTTATATATGCTTATTTTGAGTTATTTACTCTGATATTTCAAAAATAAAACATGTGCGTCGTAAAATGTTTTAATGAAGTTATTACTGTTCTCTGATCCGAGATATGGTTCTATTGTGATTGTGCACGGATCTCTATTCGGTGTGTTGATCACAATCTTGAGTATTGATTGTAAGGGGATAGACCCCGAACACGTGGTTATGGTTCTGAAGGGGATAGACCCCGAAAGTCCACACGGAAATGTTAATGAGGTGGTTATGGTTCTGATGGGGATTTGACCCCTGAAGTCCACACCGAGTTAGCCGGTGGATACGCTCCGGGCGTGGGCTGATTGGATATTTTCTGGGCCGAGATATTGTGGGTGGTGGATATGTTACGGGCGAATGAGATGTGATGAAATTTGGCGGGATCGTTCCGATCTATGGTTCTATGGTTCTATGATGGGAGTAACAATAATAACGGATCAGGTATCGAAAAATGAAAAATCTATTTTGCTTACTTAGAAGTGGATTTAACGTTTTTAAACCTTCTAAGGTAAGTGCTCTGAACACGTCATCATGATTTTTGATTTATGATAAAAACCCCACTCGAGTGCGTTAGTACTCACCCCAAACTCTTTTCAAATATTTTCATAGATGGAGGAGAATTTTGAATGGGCGACGCCGAGGGTTGAATTGCTTGGTTCTTCATGCTATGCTTCCAGCGATGTTGTGCTATTTATATATGTACTCTGATGTTGATGTATTCTTGTCTCTTATTTTGCTTTCTGATTGGGAACAAGGTTCGTTATGTTATTATGCTGTGAGTCTCGATATGAGCATGCTATGTGGTTGACCGGTCTAGTCAACAGGGTGTAATGCTATTTTGATTTCTTGCATTACTTATTATAAATAAAGATCACATTCATTGAAGTTATGGTGTCGATATAGTTCTGTTGGTGTATTGTTTGCTTACCCCTCCCCTTCATGATATGTCCTAGTTATAGAGGAGATGCTGCCCGATTTTGTGGTCGTATCTTCTTATTATGTATGCTTTATGTATCCTCCCCCTTCTTCCCCTCTTCTTAACCCCCACCCCTAATCATATCCCGACATCCGTGCCTTTTCTCGGGAATTGGGATGTGACAGTCAAGTCTCGAGAGTAAGTTTGGGCAGTCGGATCGGACAGTCCGCTTCCACACAATGAGAGAAATCTTGGCGTGTATGATGGAAGAATGAAGTTCGGTCCATGAACATGTCTTCCACATGACTCATCTCATGGATAGTCTTGATCAGTTGGGAGGAGGTATCTACGGTGAAGCCAATGTCGATATCATCCTCAATACGCTACCCAAGTCTTTTGAGAACTTTCGCGTGAACGCGATCATGAGCAAGACCGAGTATACACTTAGTCAGTTGCTCAACGATCTCGTGGCCGCAGAAGGTGTCATGGTAAAAGAAGAACATGCCCTTGCTAGCACATCTAATGGCCCCAATTTTCCATTGAAAAGTGAAAGAAGAAAAAGGGTGCCAAAGGTGGTAGAGACAAGGAAACTAGTGGAAGCAAGAACACGGTTGCCACCGGAGGCTTGAAAAATCCAAATGAGAGGGGCAGGTGCTTCAAGTGCGGCAAGACTGGGCATTAGAAGGCTAAGTGCCCCATGCTCAAGGCTAAAGGTACGCCATTTTCTTTAGTAACAGAAACATGTTTAGTGATTTGTTCTACTCATTCATAGGTAGTAGATACGGGTGCGATTGATCATGTTTGTTACACCTTGCAGGGGTTCCTGCGTACAAGGGAACTGTTTGATAGTGAGATAACGATCTCCATGGGAAACGTGGCGAAAGTCGAGGCTATTGTAGTCGGAGATGTTACATATGCTTTGATAGGATAGTTTTAGTATTAAAAGACGTTTAATATGTGCCAGAGTTTCGGCAAAACCTTATTTCGGTTTCCAAACTATTTATTCATGGATATTCTGTTGTTTTTGGTAGTGGTGCTTCTATCATAAGAAATGACGAAGTTATCTGTGGTGGCACTTTATATAATTCGCTTTATACTATTTCTGTCAAGCATAATACCTTTAATTATGTTGCATCTACATCAAACCATAAGAAGATGAAGTTTTGTTCGCTAGATGACACCAAATATTTTTGGCATCTTAGATTATGTCACATCAATCTAAATAGGATCCAAAGACTGGGTAAGAATGTTGCGTTGGATGATATTACAGTTACTTCGTTCTCAGTCTACAAATCCTGTATAGAGGGAAAGATGTCGACCAGACCCTTCAAAGCGAAGGGGTATAGAGATAAAGAAGTGTTGGAGCTAGTCCATTCTGACCTGTGTGGACCAATGTCCACACAAGCTCGTTGAGTGTACGAGTATTTTGTCACTTTCATTGACAATTACTCAAGGAACGAATACGTATACCTGCTTCACCGCAAGTCTGAATGCTTTGAGAAATTCAAAGAATTTAAGGAGGAAGTGGAGACGAAGCTAGGTAAGAGTATCAAGTCACTGCTGTCACATCCCATTTTCCGGGAGATAAAGAAATGGGCTACGTGATGATATTATTAGCCTTTCTTTAATAAATGGATGACGTGTCCTTAGAGTTGGACAACACATTCTTGGCAAAAAGATACGTCATAATTGTACATAACAAATATGACCAGAATAATATTTATATTATCTCCCTAACAGGATCAAGTTCAAAGGTCTGAGACCCAAAATGATATTTCATACTAAGTGTATATTATATGTAAATAACAATCGCTATAAAATCGATGACAAAAGGAATTCGTGATTAAACAACTTAGGAATATTAATATAGTCATAAGATGGTTTTCACCATGTGAAGATAAGACAGTGGAAGTAAACTAAGACATTCTTTGGAGAAGCATCAACAACCCTTCCTCAGCCTCACACGTCTCCACCAGCCGCTCAATCTGCAAAGGGTTTTGAAAACAATTGTAGGGCTGAGTACTAATATACTCAGTGGGTTTAGCCATTTGAAAAAATTTGCAGAAACCATTTGTTAGAAGAATAATCCATGCTTTGAATAATATAACATAGAAATATTTAAAAGCATTCTATGCATACGTAAAAACAGTTATGGATCCATTTTCAGTCTCTCATCTATACATCGTCCCTCTATATTCAGTCGTGCTATGTTTTTTCTATCTATATCCAGTCTTGCTATGTTCTGTCTTTCTATGTTCAAAATATCTATATTCAGTTGTTCTATGTTCTGTCTTTCTATGTTCAGTCATTCTATGTTCAATCATTCTATGTTCTGTCCTCTATGTTCGGTCTATCTATGGTCTATCTTGCTATAGCAAATCTCTTCTATATCATGACTGGTTCACAACTACCCAGAGCATATAACCTCACGAAATAGTTTGCAAACAACTCTTGATAATAAATCATGCATTTATGCAAAGGTTTCTCGTTTCAAATCATAGGGCACATGGTCCCTCATGACAAAATATTTCAACTTCAAAATCCATGCTTATATTCAGTCACAAAATAAATTAAGACTACATCCATGTTCCATCTCAGTGTACGGATGTTTCCATACATGATCTGGTCACATTGAATGTTCAATCTCAATACATAATCAGTCTCAATACATGTTCATTCACAATGCATGTTCGATCTCAATACATATTCAGTCTCAATGCATTTCATTTCCAATACATGTTCAATCTCAGTGCATGTTCAATCTCAATACATGTTCAATCGCAAGGCATATTCATTTTCAATACACGTTCAATGTCTATCACATATTCATATTGCGCAGATATTTTAGTAAACAATTTGAAAACATATTTGACATACCTTATTGAGGGCAGTGTGACGGCGAGTTGAGGGTTGCTGAATAGTTTAGAAGTCTAGTGATACAAATCTTGACTCAGCATCAATCAACTTACGGTCTCAGAGCCAAGAACTATTGCTCTTATACCATTCTGTCAATCCCATTTTCCGGGAGATAAAGAAATGGGCTACGTGACGATATTATTAGTCTTTCTTTAATAAATAGATGACGTGCCCTTAGAGTTGGACAACACATTCTTGGCAAAAAGATACGTCATAATTATACATAACAAATATGACCAGAATAATATTATATTAGCTCCCTAACAGGATCAAGTTCAAAGGTCTGAGACCCAAAATGATATTTCATACTAAGCGTATATTATATGTAAATAACAATCGCTATAAAAGCGATGATAAAAGGAATTCGTGATTAAACAACTTAGGAATATTAATATAGTCATAAGATGGTTTTCACCATGTGAAGATAAGACAATGGAAGTAAACTAAGTCATTCTTTGGTGAAGCATCAACAACCCTTCCTCGCCGCTGCGTCTCCACCAAAGCTCAATCTGCAAAGGGTTTTGAAAACAATTGTGGTGAGTACTAATATACTCGATGGGTTTAGCCATTTGAAAACATTTGCGAAACCATTTGTTAGAAGAATAATCTATGCTTTGAACACTATAACATAGAAATATTTAAAAGCATTCTATGCATACGAAAAAGCGATTATGGATCCATTTTCGCCTCTCATCTATTGGTGTCACTTTGTCATCGTGAACATGTGGGAGCAGCCCACGAGATCCACTACCATGCATGTTTCGAAATAGGAGGAACCCAAGTATGACAGTCTGAGATAAGTGGAGAAACAATTCCGGCGACTATTGGGTTGGCGGTCAACCCTCCGTCGCACTTCTCCTATTTCCGCAACAAGGCCGTCGCGAGCCACCACCTTCACAGAGCGGCAGACCGCCCGCCTCAAAGATCGTCACCCATCCTTACTCTCTCACTCTCTTCTTGGGTGAACGGCCGACAGCAGTCATCGCCGATCTCCTCGCTCGTCTCACTTAAACAACAACAACTACCCATACAAAAAAAAAATCGTAGGAAAGACCAAAATATAAAATCATATTTACATTCTTATTAGATGAATTTGTAAAGTTCATATCTTGCAAGATTATTAAGCCTTGTTCATGTCTTATGTTGATTTGCTATTGTAGAAAATAGAATATGCAAGTCTATATGTGTGTGTTTAATTCGGATTGTTGTGGAGAATTTTATGAACAATGATAATCATTGTAGTCATTGGTTTTTCGCATTGCAAATATGATAATTGATGTATAAAGAAGAACATAGTGTTTGCAGGGGTATAGTTGAAGTTCTTACCCTTTCTGTCCGTGAATTTAATTTACTAAAATTGTTTGTTTGGTTCTTGTGATATCCGACTACAATGGGAGTGGAGTTGAGCTGTAGAGGCAGAGATGAACCTTTGGGGAGGATTTTGGATTCATTCTGTAGTTAATAATATAGTTTGTTACCAAATGCTTTGCTAGATTGGTAGAAATAAAGAAATGGAGATGAGAGGGGAATTGAGGTTTTCAGACGTAGTGAAATAAAATTGGAGGCCAAATAATTGATTTATAGATGGTAGAGGCGACATGGAGAAACAAAAACCATTCAATTTTAATGGTTAATAAAAAATTAATCAACCCTTATTAGCAACATAATTGAATCATCAATTGGGCCCTATTTTAAAAGTATATTGATTTGGGCTTTTTATATGCCCATAAAATTTTGATCTAACACTTTTTAAAAACCAATAATCAGCCCAATCTCAAAGCCATTATAAAATCCATTCAACAAAAATTATCATATACATATGTATGTACATATTTATCACATAATCCATAAAAATTCAATTTAATATGGATGTATAAAGATTTGTTTTTGCTCAAAATTGTTGGAATTAAAAATCTATATTTTTTTTCTTACCGGGAGCGAATCAACTTAAATTCTAAATTCAAGAATTCTTCTAAAAATCTATTTGTAGAAAAACGGAATATTACATCCCTCCCTCTTTAAAAAAAATTTCGTCCTCGAAATTTCATACATTTGCTACAAAAACTTAACTTCTTATCCCCATATACTTATTGTCATACGCTGTGATCAAAAGTTAATTGGAACAAATTACGTATTTCCTTTTGATCTCATTGTCGAACCTTCACTCGGAATCTAAGTCTTAACTTAAGACTATCTCATCATGCTTGCTTTTCTGATTCTAAGAATCATTACAGAGAACTGACATTTCTATTATGTCGTATGCTTCTACATTTCACATGCGTACTTAAATATAAAGGAGAAACAAGCTCATAAATCAACAATGTAGGAAGATACGTCAATTTAAGACGATCATACCTTCTATGTTTTCATGTGCTTGAGCTCTATGCTGTTGGTTAAGAGCATAAACCCTAGCCGGTTGAGGCTGTCTTTGGTTTGGCTGTTGGTTTCCAATTGGTACTCGATCCTTTCCTTGAGGGCCAAGGTTCTGTGGTTGCGGAATTCTATTATCATCATTGTTCGGGCAGTTTCTTAAAAAATGCCTAGGTTGCT
Organism: Salvia rosmarinus; assembly: GCA_036937905.1. Classification (NCBI taxonomy): domain Eukaryota; kingdom Viridiplantae; phylum Streptophyta; class Magnoliopsida; order Lamiales; family Lamiaceae; genus Salvia; species Salvia rosmarinus. The sequence continues at coordinate 56,586 of JAODLM010000443.1, forward strand.
TACATCTAAAACACTCGTTGGAGCCTATCTTGCATTAACCGAAGTGATTCTTTTGGTAGGTTCTACAGAGAGGCTTTTCTTCAGCCTGTCCTTCTTGTTGTTGGTTTCTTCTCCATGGTTGCTCTCTTTTTGTTGGGTTACCTTCATTTCTATTTTCCCATTTACGTTTCATTTTTCCATGATTTTGGGATGGTACTTGTGTGGGTATATTCACCTTTGTTTGGGGTAATATAGCCTCAATGTTTAGAGCTCTGCTCAAAGACTGAGCGTACGTCAACACTCCTTGACTTGCTAGAGGGACTGCTATCTCAATGCGTAAGCCTTGTCGAAACTTGTCCGTACATTTTTCGTCCGTGTCGACTAGATGCGGAGCATATCGCGAAAGCTGATTAAACATTCGATCGTACTCAGTGACCGTCATATTTCCTTGTCGTAAATTCCATAACTCATCCTGCTTCTTTTTCTTATAGCACCCAGGGATGTATTTCTCACATAACTTCTCCTTGAAGTCATCCCACGTATAAACCGCCCATTGTACGGGGGTCAATGTTCGTTGAACTGATTCCCACCAAAAATCAGCCTCATTAACGAGTTGGAAAATTGCACATGTGAGCTTTTCCTTATCGTCACAGCTAATATGGTTAAGTATCCTTTCAGTAGCTCTCACCCACCTCTCGGCATCTAGAGGATCACAAGGCCGTCAAAGGTAGGTAGATTGTACTTGTGAAATCTTTCATCTGTCGTACGTCCTGGTGTGACTCGTAGTGCAAGTTCACCTTGGTTAGGTTCTCTTTCTCATTCTCCAGCCATTCTATAATAATATTTTGGATGGGAAGACGTGATGATGTCATATCTATATCAACAATAATATCTAGGCGTGTCACGTAAAAGACGACAACACACGTCAAGGTATGAATCTTATATATATATATATATATATATATATATATATATATATCAAATGCCACGAAAAAGGACTCTCATATCTTCAAGAGAATAATATCTTTCCCAGAAGATTCTTGCATACATATACATAGTTTTAAAATTAACAAGGTTTTTATACAAAGAGGAAAGGTTATACAATGATAATTCTTTGTTAGGATTTATTCATTTGTCCAACTATACTATATAGTAGGGTTTTCTCTCTTATATAGCCTTTGTGTTGGCTTATGAACAAAATTTTGTTAACGACCCTCCACATTTCTTTCGTGATTGGTACAAGTTCTAGCGCGGTGCCCGAATCATCGTCACTTGTAGCAGGTGTCGGAACCCTCTGTGTAGTCTACTTTCTATCTATCGTTTGTATGTCCTTCTAACTTTTGTCCTTCTATGTTCTACAATTCTATACTTCGTCCCTCTATATTCAGTCGTGCTATGTTCTTTCTATCTATATCCAGTCTTGCTATGTTCGGTCTTTCTATGTTCAAACTATCTATATTCAATTGTTCTATGTTCTGTCTTTCTATGTTCAGTCATTCTATGTTCTGTCCTTCTATGTTCAGTCTATCTATGGTCTATCTTGCTATAGCAAATCTCTTCTATATCATGACTGGTTCACAACTACCCAAAGCATATAACTTCACAAAATAGTTTGCAAAAAACTCTTGATAATAAATCATGCATTTATGCAAGGGTTTCTCGTTTCAAATCATAGGGCACATGATCCCTCATGACAAAATATTTCAACTTCAAAATCCATGCTTATATTTAGTCACAAAATAAATTAAGACTACATCCATGTTCCATCTCGGTGTACGGACGTCTCCATACATTATCTGGTCACAGTGAATGTTCAATCTCAATACATAATCAGTCTCAATACATGTTTATTCACAATGCATGTTCGATCTCAATACATATTCAGTCTCAATGCATGTTCATTTCCAATACATGTTCAATCTCAGTGCATGTTCAATCTCAATACATGTTCAATCGCAAGGCATATTCATTTTCAATACATGTTCAATGTCCATCACATTATCTATCACATATTCATATTGCGCAGACATTTTAGTAAACAATTTGAAAACATTTTTGACATACCTTATTGAGGCGGTGTGTGTGGAAATGAGGGTTCTTGAATAGTTTAGAAGTCTAGTGATACAAATCTAGACTCAGCATCAATCAACTTACGGTCTTAGAGCCAAGAACTATTGCTCTGATACCATTCTGCCAATCCCATTTTCCGGGAGATAAAGAAATGGGCTACGTGACGATATTATTAGTCTTTCTTTAATAAATGGATGACGTGCCCTTAGAGTTGGACAACACATTCTTGGCAAAAAGATACGTCATAATTATATATAACAAATATGACCAGAATAATATTTATATTATCTCCTAACTAGGATCAAGTTCAAAGGACTGAGACCCAAAATGATATTTCATACTAAGCGTATATTATATGTAAATAACAATCGCTATAAAAGCGATGACAAAAGGAATTCGTGATTAAATAACTTTGGAATATTAATATAGTCATAAGATGGTTTTCACCATGTGAAGATAAGACAGCGGAAGTATGTTGGATTTGTATACTGAAAGCAGTTTTGGTTGAGCTTGTATATAATGTTTCCTGTTACCACTATTACAATCTCCTATCTGAATTGATTACTTGATTGCATATATCTGTGTCCCCTTATCTCATATATAAGTTAGATCATACAGTGTGTAGAATATCACAGAAGTCTGTATGATTGGTCAAACTTGATGAGATATAAAAAGAATCACGGCTGAGACAATTTGAGGATGAGTTGTCGGTATAGGCTGCGGTATAGATAAGAAGTGACTTGACTTGGTTGCTTGTCTATGCTGGTACGTCTCGGACGAATTGATGGATCACAGTTAGATGAGTTCTTCTATCTGACCATCGTGAAGAACCTAGATCTCGGTGACTTACGATGATCTAAACCTCGATAAGGTATCAGGTGAGTATGAGTTGCTGACCATCACTTTGACTTGTTATGGGTGAGGGTTATATGTTCTAACCAATATTCTCCGCATCTTGGGTGGTGGCGGTGCTTGTATTTCATGCTAGTTATCTATATCGAGTCACCGTATCCGTTTAGGATGATGGCGTCCTTAAGGAGCTCAAAGGTTTATTGTACTAAACCCCGCAGTTGAGTTAGCTCAAGTACAATAATAAGGTTGAGTGGTACTACTTAATGAATTAAAGATATTAATTATTTTAAGCGATCGAGAATGCTCTAAATAATTAATGGACGTCATGATATCTTAAATACGGGATTCGTAATGTCTAAGTGCAAGCCGACTCTTCGGTAATAAAGGGTAAGTCAAGCATTTATTCTCTAGTGGCATGAATGAATGTTTATAAATTAATTTATGTTCAGGGTGAACATAAGATAATTAATTTATTTGAGGCCCATCTTTATTCCTTGCATTTGATCCCTGAAATTTGGCCCGTCCAGGGCCGTAGCTACATGGAAATCGGCACCCCTACCCTCTAAGGCATGGATTTGATTCTCTTTATCCTATAAGGATATTATTATATTTATGGGATATGCATGGATCATTTTCTTATGGGATTATGGTAATGCATTATAAATATAAGGTAAGAGATAAGATCAAAGCTAATCCTCAATTATCCTATAGCATATTTTCGAGAATCACCATAGTTCCTTGGTGAGAGATTTTTCGAAAATTGCCTAGAGGGTTAGGGTGATTTTGTAGCATTCTCCATAGATCGTCCTCACTCGACGTTGGAGATTGGGCAACCGGGATACAGTCCAGAAGGTCAAAGCACGAGTCTCGATCCGTTCATCCCCGACAGATTTAAAGGTAAACACGAGAAAACCCCAACGTGTTGCAATTAATTATATAGGTGCATGCTAGGTATATAATCAATGTATGGTGAATTAAACATCCAAGATAGATCCTCGGGAGAGGGCTAAACCTAGTTTTCCCTACAAAGTAAACTAAGACATTCTTTGGAGAAGCATCAACAACCCTTCCTCACCTCATGCGTCTCACTGACCGCTCAATTTGCAAGGGTTTTGAAAACAATTGCGGTGAGTACTAATATACTCGATGGGTTTAGCCATTTGAAAACATTTGCGAAACCATTTGTTAGAAGAATAATCCATGCTTTGAGCATTATAACATAGAAATATTTAAAAGCATTCTATGCATACGTAAAAGCAGCTTATGGATCCATTTTCGATCTCATCTATTGGTGCTTAGATGCATCGATGTGAACATGTGGGAGCGACCCACGAGATCCACTACCATGCATGTTTGAAATAGGAGGAACCCAAGTCGGCGATCGAGATAAGTGGGAGCAGCCCACAATACCCCCTTGTGTGTACACTAACCCTGACCAGGGCGATCCGATCATTAAACAACAGGAGCACTTTAGACAATAGAGAGTTAAAACATTTATAACATGGATATTCATTTGCATTTTGCCTAACCATTTAGAGTTCAATAACTCATAACATACTTTGAAAAATATAAAAACCCACCTTTATTGTAGCAAAATCGAGCAACTGAAAATGATTGATCGGATCCTAAGTATCCTCTTCGGTAGAGCTTACAAGATAAGTTCTCAACTTAAATTATAGTCCTAAAAACCAATCTTAACATCTATCATAATTGTCATCACGTTCCTAACTAGATTCGCTACACCCGGGATTTCAGAATTTCAAATTAAATCTTGAGATTTAATTTCTCAGCTAAGGGCACCAACAATACCCTTGCTCGACTTTGACTTTAAAAGCTCAATTTGATTTTTGAAAAATCAAACTACCAAAAATACTTTTATTACAAAAGTATTTACAACTTTAGTTTATTTCAAATAAACTATTTCATGATGCACATATAATCAAGCAACATAAATACTTAATATATGCATATAATAATATTTATTATGTAATTCATTAAGAATTTACACATTTGACAATTAATATTATAGAATAGTAAATTCAGCAAGTCTAAAATCACTTATGTACTCTTAAATATATGTACTTGCATAATTAAAATAATTATGCTATTCTTATAATTAAATAAACTCATAATCAAGATCTCACTTAAAATCCTCAATTTATAAATGAGTGCTTAGCATAATTGAATTATTTTGATAATAATTCACATGATAAAATTAAGACTCAAAATAATTACTTAAATTAGAAACACATCTTATTTGACCAACTCATTATTAAACATTAAGGGTCTAGTTCAATTAAATTAAACAAAACCTAATTCTTATTAAAGAAAGAAGCCCATTTGCAAAAATGAAAACAAGAGCCCAAAACAATAAAAGAAATTAGGAAAATAGAATAAATAATAAAACCCAACACAATCTCTCCCTCTCTCTTCCTCTCTTCGGCCCTCTCCCTCTCCAGGACCGTCTCTCTCTTTCTCTCCCCCTCATTCTTCTTCTTTTTTCTTCAATCTCACGCCACCGCCGCCGTCGGAATCCGATGACTTCGGCAGCCACCCTCTCTCTCGCTCGAATCGAACCACCCTTTTCCTCTCGGTTTTCACTTGCCGTCCGACCTCTCCTCTCTCGCCTTCCGCCGCCGCCGATCCCCTTCTCCTGTCTTCCATCACCACCGCCGATCCTCCTCTCTCGGTTTCTCTGTTGCCGGCTGTAGCCACCAATTCCGACAACTATTCGTTGGCGGTCAACCTCTGTCGTCTTCTCCTATTTCCGCAACAAGGCCGCATGAGCCACCACCTTCACGACAGAAGACCGCCGCCCCGCCCCCAAAGATCGGCACCCATCCTGCTCTCCCACTCCTCTCTTCTTGGTTGAAGCGGCCGAAATGAGCCTCATTGCGATCTCCTCACTCGTCTCACTCAAACAACAACAACGACTACCCATAAAAAAAAAAAACACAGTGAGAAAGTGCAAAATATAAAATCATATTTACATTCTTATTAGATGAATTTGTAAAGTTCATATCTTGCAAGATTATTAAGCCTTGTTCATGTCTTAAGTTGATTTGCTATTGTAGAAAATAGAATATGCAAGTCTCTGTATGTGTGTGTTTAATTCTGCATTGCAGTGGAGAATTTTATAAACAATGATAATCTGTTGTAGTCATTGGTTTTCTGCATTGCAAATATGATAACTGATGTATAAAGAAGAACATAGTGTTTGCAAGGGTATAGTAGAAGTTCTTACACTCTCTGTCCGTGAATTTAATTTACTAAAATTGTTTGTTTGGTTCTTGTGATATCCGGCTATAATGGGAGTGAAGTTGAGCTGTAGAGGCAGAGATGTACCTTTGGGGAGGATTTTGGATTCATTCTATAGTTAATAATATAGTTTGTTACCAAATGCTTTTCTAGATTGGTAGAAATAATGAAATGGAGATGAGAGGGGAATTGAGGTTTTCAGACATAGTGAAATAAAATTGGAGGCCAAGTAATTGATTTATAGATAGTAGAGGCGACGTGGAGAAACAAAAACCATTCAATTTTAATGGTTAATTAAAAATTAATCAACCCTCATTAGCAACATAATTGAATCATCAATTGGGCCCTATTTTAAAAGTATATTGATTTGGGCTTTTTATATGCCCATAAAATTTTGATCAAACACTTTTTTTTTAAAATCAGTAATCAACCCAATCTCAAAGCCATTATAAAATCCATTCAACAAAATTTATCATATACATATGTATGTACATATTTATCACATAATCCATAAAAATTCAATTTAATATGGATGTATAAAGATTTGTTTTTGCTCAAAATTGTTGGAATTAAAAATCTATATATATATTTTTTCTTACCGGGTGCGAGAATCAACTTAAATTCTAAATTCAAGAATTCTTCTAAAAATCTATTTTTAGAAAAATGGAATATGACAACTGCGGTCTGATCGCGGTGGCGAATACCTTAGTAACGAGTTCATGGACTATTTGGTGTAGTGTGGGATTACACCCCAACTCACTACACCGGGCACACCACAGCAAAATGGTGTGTCAGAGCGAAAAAATTGAACTATCTTAGAGATGGTTAGATCAATGATGAGTTATGAAACATTGCCTATTTTGTTCTAGGGGTATGCCTTAGAAACAGCGACATATTTGCTCAATGTAGAACCATCCAAGTCAGTCGATAAGACCCCTTTCGAGTTATGGTTTGGGCGCAAGCCTAGTTTAAACCATATAAGGATATGGGGTAGTCCAGCACATGTGCTGAACAAGAATGCTGACAAGTTGGAGGCTAGATATGATGCAAGGCTGTTTATTAGTTATCCTAGAGGAATGAAAGATGATTATTTCTATAATCATAAGGATCAGAAGCGTCGTTATTAGTACTAATGTCCGATTCTTGGAAGAGGACTACATGAAAACCACAAATACAAAGTTGAAATCATTAATCAGGAATTAGAAGATGATCGTATTCCACCTTCGATTAGGCCAAAGGTACGAGATATCGTGTCTAGTGGGAGGGATCGACACCAGATACTTCAAGAAATTGAAGTGGGATGAGTTCCACTGGAGATACCGACCGTACAAGGGGCATCTACCCAGCAAGTTGTACAAGATAGAGAACCACAGGTTACTGCACCCATAGTTGCTATTGTGTCAGTAGCGCCTCATCGTAGTGGGAGGGTTGTGTGTCAACCCGAGCAATTTATGTTCATGAAAAAATCTTCGGATTTAGTCCCAGGACATGAGTAGGCTATAATCGACCCATGGACATTAAGCGAGGCGATACAAAACATAGAAGAAAGATCATGGCACACCGTTATAGACTTAGAAATTGAGTCCATAACAGCTATGGATGTATACGAGAAAACACATCTACCAGATGACAAGAAAGCCATAGGTAGTAAGTGGGTATACAAGAGGAAGAGAGATTCAGATGGAGAGGTTTCGGCTTTTAACGCCAAGCTTGTGGCGAAAAGGTACACTCAGATTGAGGGCATCAATTTCAATAAGACCTTTTTGCCTGTAGCAATGCTCAAGTCCATCTGAATTCTTACCGCCATAGCAAACACTTTGAACCTAGAGGTTTCACAAATGGATGTGAAAACCGTTTTTCTAAACGGTTACCTTGAAGAAGGTAGTAACATCTATATGTAGCAACCTGAAGGTTTTGTGGTCAAGGGTAAGGAGCATCTAGTATGGAAGCTTAAGAGGTCCATTTATGGACTTAAGCAAGCTTCCCGATCATGGAACTTATGCCTTGATGAAGTGGTAAAGTCCTATGGATTTATCCAGTTTTCTAGCGAGAGTTGTGTGCATCGTTTGGATGTCAACGGTGACGTAGTATTTCTTGCACTTTATGTAGATGACATCCTTCTACTTGGAAACAACGTGAAGTTATTATCAGACGTAAATAATTGGTTATCCACTCGGTTTCAAATGAAAGACTTAGGAGATGCAGCGTACATTCTTGGGATCAAGGTTTATCGAGATCGTAAGAGGAAAATATTGAGCTTATCTCAGGCCTCTTATATTGAAACTGTGATTACTCGTTTTAGCATGCAAACCGCCAAGAAATGATTGCTACCCTTTAGACATGGTGTTCATTTATCTAAGAAGCAGTCACCTATGACTGCAAAAGAGATAGATGAAATGAGATAAGTTCCTTACGCTTCCGCCGTAGGAAGTCTCATGTATGTGATGTTGTGTACGAGGCCCGATATCTGCTATGCGGTAGGCATAGTAGCCAGATATCAGTCTAATCCTAGACAAGTTGATTGGACTACGGTAAAACATATACTCAAGTACCTGAGTATATGTTTTGTTTGAGTGTGATATGTTTTGTTTGAGTGTTGTGTATGCTAGGTCGCCGCAGTCTCAATAGACCGCTTGCTACCTCGTTGGACAGCACTCGTAAGTTTAAAAGATCACTTCTCCCGGAACTGGACGAGTATTGTGCCACTTCAGTGAGTGGTGAATAGTCTGAGTTGATAATCAGATATCATCATTCTTTTGAGAATACACCCCCGCTGAGAGAAATGGGTGAAAATGCACGAGCTCTACGTGATTTCTACCGACCAGTAATTGGGACCGCTACCTCCCCCATTGTTCTTGGACCAACAGCCCGTGACTATGAGCTTAAGCCAAATTATTTCTCACTCATGCCTACTTTTCATGAGCTTGCTAGTGAGGATGCTTTGGGATTCATTAGGGAATTCTGTTCGGTGTTGCAGTCCTTCCTGCTGGGAGGACTAAATGAAGACCAGCTGAAGATGCGTTGTTTCCCGTATACTCTGAATGATAGGGCAAAGTCTTGGTTTCTGGCACTCCCCGCCAACTCTCTGCAGAACTGGAATGCTGTGGTAGACAAATTTATGACCAAATACTACCCAAATAAGAAGAGTCTGGAGTTAAGGTCACATATCATGACCTTTAATCAGACGTCAGACGAGGCATTCCATGAAGCTTGAGAACGGTTCAGGGACTTATTGCAGAAGTGCCCTCACCATGCCTTGCCAGATGAGATACTCTATCAATACGGATTGACGCAGAGTTTTCAGTACATGGTGGATAATGCTGCAGGTGGAGATATTGGTTCTCGAACGGCAACAGATATTGTTGATATTTTTGAGACTATGGCTACTACTTCACAGCAAAAATCCATTCGAGGTGGAAGAGCCAAAGCCCATGCCGTCACTCATTCTTTCGACATGAATAAGCAAGTGGTTGAGCTAATGAGGAAGGCGCAAGAGCTTAAGATAAGAAAGTCAGATCCACCAGCCAGCACAAGGATTTCATGGAACCTTGTGGAATCTGCAATTAACCCAGGCATAATGTTGATACGTGCCCCAGGATGGGAGAGCATACCTTTGAATGCGAAGCCGAAGCTTATGCTATGCAGGGATTTCAACCCCGACAGCAAATCGAGCCAAATCAGCAACAATTTAACGTGGGATGGAGGAATCAGAACCAAGGGCAAAGTTCAAATCATAATGCGTCATACCCATAACCTCTCGCAAAGAACAGCGGTTTGATGTGAGGCATTATCAGCGCAAGCAGCTGCCACGTGAAGAGTTCCCACAATAGCAAAGAAGTCGTGAGTACCTCCAACACCACCTCAAAGGCCATCTTGGGAGGATACGTTCGTCCAAAGATTGGATGCTCAAGATTCCACAATTAAGCGTTTAGAGACGTGATCGAGCTAAAAACACACTCAAATTCACTCGCAATCGTACGAGGTAATCGTAGCGTGATAAGTTAACCCAAGTCGTCTCTCAAGGAAAACTTAACAGGGCGATTGTCGTGTTGCGCACAGAAAGCAATTAAAACCTAAACATTCTAATGCCAACAAGGGTTTGAAACATACGGGAATTGAAATACGAGGAATTAAACAGCATCCTAGGCCAGGGGTTGTCAATCCCGAGCTAAACTAATAAAGCAATAAATCTAAACCAGGGGTTGTCAATCCCTAGTTGAACTCTGACGAGGATAAATCGAAAGCAATAAACAAAGCAATATAAATCCAATTCATAGGGTTTGTCAAGCCCTAATCTAAATCTAATTGCAAATAAACCATAATCATCAATCAACCAACAAGAACAGGAATTAAACCAAAGCAAGATAAATCAAAGCAATATAAATTGATAGAAGAACGAAAACAATCCATTGTCACTATGGAATTGAATCCAACAAAACCATCACACAACAATACTATGAAATTGATCCGAAAGAACTGTTAAATCCCAAGAACATAACTTGATAAATTAAATCATTCAATAAATTGAAAGCAAGAATTAAAGCTAAGAATTATCTCTGTGTTGTTGTCTGAAGAAATCCCTGAAGAAGCCTGAAGAGCAGCGCCACGGCTGCATGAAATTAAAAGCGAAACGGCCCTTAAAATGACCTAGCGCACATATATATATATATTAAATCGGATGAAGCAGGCTCGGGGTGGCGTCGGTTCATAAATCATTCGACTTGAAAGCGAGCAATTTGGGTCCAAGCACGCGAGGGAAAATCATTCTGCCTCACAAATGAGCGCCGCTCATTGTGAGCCTTGAGGAGAAGCTAGCGTTGGAGGGCCGCCGAGCGAGCAGCAGGCGCTGGCTGGAAACACGGCGGGGAAGCCGAGGCCGAGCGTCGGTTCGGAGACGAACGTCTTGTGCAAGCAAGATTTGGCGAAGCGTTGGAGGTGAACGCCGGTTGGTTGGCGGCGGGCTGCACTGGATGGAGGCGGCGCTTTGCATTTGGGCTGGCGGCAATGGCGGAATGGCCGGCGTGCGAGGAAAATTGGGCGCTGGCGGTAGTCGAGCGCCGGGCGCCGAGCTGAAGTCCAGCGTCGGACAGGCCTGGGCGTGGCGCGCGAGTCTTGGGCGAGGCGTGAAGGCGTGGCGGCGAAGCTGGGCTCCAGCGCGACGGAGGCGTCTTTGGAGCGCGCGCTGGGGTTGTGTGAAGGGTGAGCGAGGGGCGAGTCGAGGCGGAGCGAGCGCGCGGGAGGAGAGACGAGCCAACGCGCGCGCATGTTGAACGTGCGAGGTAAATTCGCTGAACGCGTGCTGTAACTCAGCGTCGGCTGGGCGTGCGCGGGCGAAGGGTGTTGGGCGATGCTGGCGCGCGGACTCGTCCGTGCGACGGGTGTCCGTGCGCGACTTTGACGATTTGGCCCGTTCTCCCTCGTCTGAACTCCTATTTACGCACGGTTTTCATCTACGAACTCCTGTCGAGATGCTCTTCATTATACTTGATCCTTGGTAGATTTATTTCATCCTTTTTAATGCCGTTTTACTAAAAAACATCGAAATGAACCAAGTAAGTCCGAATCGATAAATAATAATCGAACCAACGGCATAAATAGGATAAACTAATGAAAATAACATGTAAAAAAATACCAAGAATCAACACAAATTCATACCAAACAACTCCCCACACTTATCCATTTGCTTGTCCTCAAGCAAACTCTATACCAATAAGAATAGGAAGATAATTCATACGACTTCACTCTTATTCTAATCATCAAACCTTATTGTTTTTCCCCACACTTGGTGCATCTGATTCGAAGATAAAGTAAAATAAATCTAGGACGGCAATTGGTTTCAATAAATAAAAGGGTAACCTCGCTCGACTCCAACTCTCAGTTGGGGTGAACTAACTAATGTGGTCATCTTTAGCAACAAGTTCCTTTTTAAAGTACAAAGAATGTTTTAATGATTTTGGAACAATATTGAAAGGTGAACTCTCGATGAACTCGAGTCTCCTATCGTGGTTTCCATGTCCATTTCTCAATTTCCAGAAGAGGATGAATCTCATCCTCCATTTCAACAATCTCAACAAAACAAATTCATACTTTTCTTTTCTTTTCTCTTCCATTTTTTTCTTTTATTAATAAAAGGAGACAAGTATATAGACGTTAACACTACCCCTAACATTAGCCGGACAAATCACATCAATTTTCCCCTATTCATTTTCTATCAATCACAATCTCGTCAATTCACATTACACTCAAATCATATATCACCAAAAGTCTCGGAAATACAAAATCAGTTTGACCAATACCACAGAGTTCAGATGCAACAATCAAAATCCTAACTTACTCGCATAGACAAAGCTTAGGTCCAAACAATCAAAATAAGCACAAGGGCACATCATTAAGCATACAAAAATATATATATCACGCCCACAAAACCACATACTCTCTACTCCCCCACACTTAATTCGAGCACTGTCCCCAGTGCTCAAAACATTAAGAACACAAAAATAGCCGATAGAGGAGGAGACTTCCCTGATAATAGATGACAGTGTGATAAACGCGCATTTTACACGTTTATTGTTGATATTTAAAGATGAGTTTAGATCATTTAATGTGCGTTTATGTATCGATTCTTAATGTTTTATCTATTTCTAGAAGATCTTGCTCTTGGGTGTTCCTTTGGCGTTTTGTAGGTTTATATGTTGATAATCGAAGCAAGGAGCGAAGACGAGCCAAAATGCATTACGCGGTTTCTAGCGACCAGCTAGCGGTCGCTAGTGGCCGCCAGTGCAAGCGGTGAGCCCAGAGAAGAGAGAGCGGCCGCGAGAGTCGCTGGTGCGAGCAAACACGTCGCCGAGAAGCTCTTGTCACGATTTCTCGTGGCCTTGTTAGCAACCGCTAGCCAGCCGCAAGGCTACCTTGGCGCGGCGAGGCGAGATCGCGGCGAGAGCGCTAGCAGAAGTTATTCCTCGCGACCGAGCTAGCGATCGCTAGCCATGGTCGCGGCGGCGAAGAGAAATTAGGGTTTCCACCTTATCTATAAATAGGGATCACACCTCGCGCCTCCTCGGACCCGCACGACCCCCAGAGCTTTTATTCAATTTTCCTCGGTTTTGCTTTTCTTTAGCTTAGTTAAGTTCTAGATTTAATTCTTGCATTATTCTAGTTTAGTTCTTAGCTTTGTTATCGATCGGAGCGTTTTGTCCGATCGCTTTTCGTTGTTTTCGTTCTCTTTTGCTTGGGATTGGATTCAAGACCAACCATTGTTCATCAACGCTTCATCACGGGTTTTATATATTTAATTTCTGTTTTTATGGTTAAATCATATTTTATTCCGTTTATTATGTCTGGCTAGATTTCCGTTCTAATCCTAGGGTTTGCATGATCCGATCCTATATGTTGTGATTCCTGTTATCGCTATTTACCTTCCAGGCATTGATTCATGATTCTTGGTGCTTTATTATATGTGTTGATTTCGATCAATCTTGATGCATATCTAGTTGTCGGTTAATTACGTAATTGTATTAATTGTCGATCGATCTTGAATGCATGATACAAATAAGTTCTTGAATCGTAGTTGAGATAGGATATTCGTAGGAAGCATATTCTTAGTGATCCTTTTGGAGTTACTTGTTTTCACCTAGAATGATAGGAAAACTTCGTAATCTCTTCGCAATTAATAAATCAAGTTGTTGGTTATATATGTGATCTTCCATCTTATGCGGATTAAAATTGGCTAATAGGAGCAGGATAAACATCGTTGTGGATAGGATTAATGCATCCACAGGGATAGTCTCTTATCTGTTTATCTTCCGTGTGTTTGTTTGCGTTATTTTATTTTCTCTTGGTTACATCGCTTTGGATTAAATTCGAAGCCCTTAAACCTTCACCCTTTTTACGTGGCTTGAATAATGATGAATTATCGTTGAGCTAGCTTCTGTGTTTTCGTATTACAATCCCTGTGGATACGATACTCTGCTTACCTTCTATATACACCTTTTACGTGTGAAAAAGTGAGCGATCAAATTTTGGCGCCGCTTAAAGATTATTAAGATTGCATAGGAATAATTTGACGATTTGGATTTATTAATTCAAGTTATATATTATATTATTTATTTATTGTTATCGAGCTGAATTCTCTCTTTTCTCGGGTAGTTTATGCGTCAAGATCTAGGGACCTCTGAAATATTATTAGATCCCGAGATCGAAAGTTCTCAAGGAGAAGGGACGAGAGAAGAGGCAGGCTGCAATGGCGGCTAATCCACGAGCGGAGGCATTCTCCCGAGCAAAGCTGCACGCATGTTAGGCGATTTCGCGAGAGATGCAACGCCGGATGGCGAATATGGGACTCCTTGTCCCTACCCGGAGGCAACGACCGCTGAATTCTATGTACCGACCTCCTCTTGAACAGTTCAAGGAGGCGGATGGGGCCCTGCGTGGATGCAAACAATTTTGGTCAAGCCGTACGATCGGTATGGTCGAGGAGAGCGGTTTGGGGAGGAGTCACTGAAGACCGAATGCGCATCTCGAGACCTTTCTCGATATTTGTGACACCATCAAGCGAATGGGTGCCACAAGACCTGATTCGGATGCGCATGTTCGGCTTCTCATTGCGCACGAGCGAAAGATTGGTTCAAGAGTCGGACCGAGCAGGCATTGACACTTGGGAGAAACTTTCAGAAGTTTCTCTCGAAATACTTCTCACGACGAAAGCGCTGTGAGAAGATCATCGCCGAAATCTCCCATTTTGCCAAAACCACGATGAATCACTATTCGAGGCATGGGAGAGATTCAAAGGTCTATTGAGGCGATGTCCACATGGATTCTCAAGGAGCAACAAATCACTTGATTCTATAGTGGGTCGATATTTGACGAGGAGCATTGTGGATGCGTCGGCAGGGGCTATTTATTGAACCGACGAGTAGGCGAGGCGAGCCATATTTTAGAGGAGATGGCGCCAACAGCTATCAATAGCCAACGGAGAGAACGCCATGGTTAAAGCAAGAATCTATCGAGGCGATTCGAGATCTGACGAGTGATGAAGCAATTCACTCTGTTGAAGCGCCAGATTGAGACGGAGGACGTACAATCTATAAATCAAAGGAACCGTCAGGGGGAGAATCCGGCATACACTCCAAACAATAGAAATCATCCGAACCTGTCGTATGCCAACCCGAATAATTTTCAGCAACCTCCAGCAGGCTTCACGGTACAGAATGGTATGATCCAAGAACCGAAGAAGCCAAGTTTAGAAGACATGATGCAGCAGTTGGTTGTAAGCAACCAACAATTGGCAACGAACCAGAGTGCATTTATAAGCAGTACCGGGCAGAAAATAACTCATCTGGAGTCGACTGTGATGGCTATGGGGAAACACGTAAAGATGTTGGAAAATCAGTTGGTCAAGTAGCCGTGCTGTTGAATGCACTACAAAAGATGGGCCAATTCCGAGTAATCTGGAGGTGAACCCGAAAAATCAATGTTTCGCCATCCGGACGAGGAGTGGACAAGCTTACCCGAGCCATACGGAACAAGAAAGTAACCGCGGAGGCGAGCTTCGCGACCGGCTCGCGACCACGAGCCCGATCGCGAGTCCGAGTTTTCCCCACGTGGCTCGCATGGACCGAGAACCCGCAGAGCCTGATCATGAGCCATCGAGTTGTCGCGCCTCAGTTGTTCATGCGAGCGACCAGCGCCATAAGTTGAGCAAGAAGGATTCAGGTCTGACGGGCTCTGACACCTTTCGTGATCGTGAGTCGACCGCGAGGCAACCGAAAGCAAATCTCGCCGTCCTCCCGGTCCCTTTCAGTCGACTAGTCAAGTCGAAATATGAGCGAGGTTTGCTCGTTTCAAAGAGATTTTCGAAAAGTTGAGATCAATTTACCTCTCTTTGAAATGACTGCAAACATGCCGGGATACATGAAATTTTTAAAGGCCAGCAGCAAGAAGAAATTGGAAATTTGAAAAAATTACCCTATCCGAAGAATGCGGTGTGTCTTGCGAGGAACTCCCTAAAGCGATAGGATCCGAGCGGTTTCGTTAGAATGCGAGATCGCCGAGCATACCTTTCCAAATGTGTTGTGCGCTTGGGCGAGCTTCGATGCCTTTGAGCGTATTCAACCTTTGCACTAGGAAAGATGAAACCGGCGAAGATCTCTCGATGATGGCTGTGCTCACATATCCTAAAGGTATCGTCGAAGATGTGTGGTAAGATGGGACTTTATTTTTCCTGCCGATTTCGCGATTTTAGATATTCTAATTCAAACAACAACCACTAATCACGAGACCTTTTCAGCACCGTCGTGCTTTGATTGATGTGCGGGAAGGTAATCTCACGTTCGTGTTAACGCTGAGGAGCTCAAGATTTCCATATATGACGCCATCAAGCAACACGACAGATGAAAAGCCGTGAAGATGCTACCGATCACACTGCTTCTGCCCGCGCGGCGGCGCTTAGGGTACTTGCCCATCGAGGGCATGATGACGAGAAGAAGTGGACTCGATAAAAATCAGTGATTCGCTTCAAGCTTTGTGGAAGCAATTTTGTGCAAATTGGTGGTCTGTTGTAATGCCAAGTACAAGGGCAAATTGAAGTTCGGAAAGACCAAGTGCCAAATCGCCTGATTGATAAGAGGTAACGCGAGCTAGCGACGATAACCAAGACCGGGTTGGGAGGTAACCCAACATTTTCGTGCTTTATGTCTTTTGTTTTGTTTTCTTGTTTTCGTTGTTTTCTGTGTCTTGTTTGTTTATTTTAAGTCCCGATGTATATCATCAATGGGAGGATTCTATCACCGCTCGGAAGCAGAACATATGAGGTGCGGTCTCCCAATCACTTCTTACGCAAACATTATTGCCTCCATTGCTACTTACTTGACAATAAGTTTGGGGGAGTGGTCGAGTGTGATGTGATTGAGAGTCTTTGTTATGCTGTTGTTTTGTTAAGTTATTATATGTTGGGCTTTTTCGGTCTTTTTCGCTTTTAGTGTTGTGTCTGCGATCAACAAGTTAAGTAAAGTGTTTTTAATCCATGTTGCATAGAAATTTTTGAAATTTAATGATAGTGCACATGATAGGTTGAAAATGATGCATGAATGCGGAGATTGCTTGGCTTGTTGTTTTTCACCATTTGCTTAACCCGTGAGACTTGAGCTTCACTGTATAAACATCTTGATCTGATTTCTTTTAATTGTGTGATATCGTGCATATGATTATCTTCTAGAACTTGCCGTCTTCCTGTCGAGACCGATATGTGTTTCGAATTTGGAAAGGATAAAATGCCATCTTTGTTAACCACATGTTACAACACTAACCCGATGATATATACCATTTGTCGCTTTCTTGAGCCTTTATTAGACTTATTCTTTCGATTAACCGATGATAGGAGGTGAGGATGGATATGGGAATCAAAGGGGTTGAAATTTTGATGTAGTTATGACGAGAACATTAGTTTAGAAATACATCGTGGTAAAAAAAGGGTACACGTGTGAAAAAATAATAAACCCTATAAGCTCTAGAAAAGAAAAGAAAAAGCAATGATAAGTTCACTATGTGTTTTGAGCATAAAGGATTAATCAAAGTATAGGTACCTTATGAGGCATAAAGCCGATTTGCACGCTAGGAAGGATAGGAAATGGACAAAGTCCATATGTGTCCGAAAAGTATAAATGGGGGTGTTGGAATATTTTGAGTCACTTAGCCATATATTATCATACCTAACCAATGTACTACATTATAAACTATGAAAAGACCTTTTGATCCTTATTTGAACACATTAGATGCGGTGGAGATATTAGAGAATGCAAAGCCTATGGTAAGATGTTGCATTGCATTGATCGCGAGTATACACGCGCCACATTTCTTTATGAGTCGAGTGTATCCTATATTTTACACACATGCCGTGGAGGTTGAATTAAATGAGTTTTGCCCTCGATGGTTGTTTGTGTTTAGTTGCTAACGCTCATGTGCGCTAATATTTTTGAGCGTTAATATGTTTCGACTTATAATGGTTATCCTCTTCACGCCTCGTTGATCTTTTGTTTGTTTTATGTTCGTTTTTGTTTGAGGACAAACAATGCTTTAAGTTTGGGGGTTTGATAAGCGGCATTTTACACATTTATTGTTGATATTTAAAGATGAGTTTATGTATCGATTCTTAATGTTTTATCTATTTCTAGAAGATCTTGCTCTTGGTGTTCCTTTGATGTTTTGTAAGTTTATATGTTGATAATCGAAGCGAAGCGAGCACGAGCAAAATACGCTTGGTTTAGAGACGACCTAGCGGTCGCTAGTGGCCCTCGCTAGAGCAGAGCAGAGAAGCGAGAGCGCGGCTGCTGGCCGCACGCCAGCTCAGAAACTCACATCGATTTCTCACGGCCTACTAGCGACCGCTAGCGGGCTGAGCTATGGCGGCGAGAGAGCCGCGGCGAGGCGCATGTTATTCCTCGTGACGCTAGCGATCACTAGCCATGGTGCAGTGGCGTGAAGAAGAAATTAGGGTTTCCCTTATCATAAATAGGGATCACCCCTCCTCGCGACCAGACGACCCAGAGCTTTTATTCAGTTTTCCTCGGTTTTGCTTTTCTTTAGCTTAGTTAAGTTCTAGATTTAATTCTTGCATTATTCTAGTTTAGTTCTTGGCTTTGTTATCGATCGGAGCGTTTTGTCCGATCGTTTTCGTTCTTTGCTTGGGATTGGATTAGACCCACCATTGTTCATCAACGCTTCATCACGGGTTTTATATATTTAATTTCCGTTTTATGGTTAAATCGTATTTTATTCCGTTTATTATTCGGCTAGATTTCGTTCTAATCTAGGGTTTGCATGATCCGATCTATATTTGTGATTCCATTATCGCTATTTACCTTCCGAGGCTTGATTCATGATTCTTGGTGCTTTATTATATGTGTTGATTTCGATCAATCTTGATGCATATCTAGTTGTCGGTTAATTACGTAATTGTATTAATTGTCGATCGATCTTGAATGCATGATCTAATAAGCGTTGAGTCGTAGTGAGATAGGATATTCGTAGGAAGCATATTCTTAGTGATCCTTTTGGAGTTACTTGTTTTCACCTAGAATGATAGGGAAAACTGTAATCTCTGCCGCAATTATAATGGAAGTTGTTGGTTATATATGTGATCTTCCATCTTTCGGATTAAAATTGGCTAATAGGAACAAGATAAACATCGTTGTGGATAGGATTAATGCATCCTAAGGGATAGTCTCTTATCTTTTATCTTCCGTGTGTTTGTTTGCGTTATTTTATTTTCGCTTGGTTACATCCGCTTTGGATTAAATTCAAGCCTTAAACCTTTCACTTTTTTACGTGCTTGAATAATGATGAATTATCGTTGTATTTTCAGTATTACAATCCATGGATACGATACTCTTACCTTATACTGCGCTTTTTCGTGTTAGAAAGTGAGGCGATCACGCAGGCGTAGGTTGGAATGTGAGCGGCGGCGAGTTGAAGTGTCGCGGCTTCAGCGCGCACACAACGCTTCGATACCGGCAAAACAAACTCACGACAAGACGATCAACGAGAACAACAAAACAAAACAAAAGAAAAAAGAAAAAGAAACAAAATCCGTGGTAAACTCCCGTAGTACTCAATTTAACGTCGTGAGACGACATGTTCCGATCAACAACGGACTATCCATTCCTTCCCAGGAATACCATCTCAGCCTGAGCATTAGTAGGAACCATATAAGAACATGGCGATAGTAAAGAAAGTAAACAACGAACCATTTAAGCTCAAGTCAACATCCTATTCTCCAAGAAAATAGATAATTTTAATTCCCAAAGCACATACTTTGGTGAATTAGGATGTTGACGATTATTGATGTTACCTCAACCTTTGTCCTCACTTTGTCCTCCTCCGGAAGCAGTTGTTGAGTGATTCTTTCAACTCATAGTGGGCTTTGTCATGCTTGTAACCTCATGCCCCTCTTTCGTCGGACCATAACAACTTAAGTGCCCCTTCGCTTCTCATTTTCCACCTCCTGACCGCAATGCGTGCTCTCTAATGTCTCTTAATCCCATTCTCAATAATGGGTCAATTTCAAGAATATCGTTTGAACCCGATCGGGTTGGTTTGAAGTTCCATCGTTCTTGTTGAACCAACTCATTAAGCATCTAATTCTTCGATTGCATCTCTAAAGCGCTGATGTGGAGTCTTGAGCATCCATTCTTTGGGTCATCATATCCTCAAAAGCGACACGGGGTGGTGGTGGAGGTGCTTCGATCTTCTGTTGTTCCATCAATGCTTCTTGAACCCTCATCGAGCATGCTACAAATCTGCTCATGTGTCTCTAAATGCTGATGTGTGGAGTCTTGAGCATCCGTGCAGAGATTAACGGATCCGTTCGTTGGGTGACGATCCTCGAAGATGACCTCACGAGGTGGTGGTGGGTGTGGTGGTGAATAATACTCTGCTGGGTCATACCCCATTTCTTGGGAGGCTGCTCGCTTTGTGGATCCCAATATCCCAAATCGGGCTGGTTATTCAATCGAACCATATTGTTAGCTCTAATGGCGGATATCCCTCAACATGGTCGATTGGGCTCATGCCCGTGGAAGAATTTGCCCAATCTGACGAACTTTCCACCCCGACTGTTTGGCCATGTATTCGATACCCTGCATTATGAGACACCAACAACAAACAAGATCCACGCAGGGAGAAAATAACCAAGCGAGCGAAAGGAAACACGGAAAACAAACAACCTGAAACAATACGCCTAAAGTTTTCCCGACAGCGGCGTCAAAATTGATCGAGCTAAAACACACTCAAATTCACTCGCAATAAATGCACGGGTAATCGTGGCGTGATAAGTTAACCCAGTGGTCTCTCAATGAAAACTTAGAGGCGATTGTGGTGTTTAGCTGACAATTAAAACCTAAACATTCTAATGCCAACAAGGTTTGAAACATCGGGAATTGAAATACGAGAATTAATGACATGGGCGTGGGGTTGTCAATCCGAGCTAAACTAATAAAGCGATAAATCTAAACCCGGTTGTCAATCCCTAGTTGAACTGACGGTGATAAATCGAAATCGATAAACAAGCATATAAATCCGATTCATAGGGTTTGTCGACCACAATCTAAATCTAATTGCAAATAAACCATAATCATCAATCAGAGCAAGAATAAGAATTAAACCAAAGCAAGATAAATCAAGCAATATAAATTGATAGAAGAATGAAAACAATCCATTGTCGCTATGAATTGAATCCACAAAACCATCACACAAAGAATCTATGAAATTGATCAGAAGAAATCATAAATCCCAAGAACATAACTTGATAAATTAAATCATTCAATAAAGCTCGAAAGAAATTAAAGCTAAAATTATCTACGTGTTGTTGTTCAAGAAGATCCTCGAGGAACTAAGAGAGCAAGGGTCTGCAGTGAAATTAAACAGCGAGACAGCTATCAAAATGACCTAGCGCATATATATATATATATATATATATATATATATATATATATATATAAATCGATCAACGCGGCTAAAGAGGCCGTTGGTAAAATAATCATTCGGACTTAAAAGCGAAGCCGAGCGAGGTCCAAGCGCACGAGGAAAATCATTCGCCACAAAGGCGCTGGCTCGTTGTGAGCGGAAACTACGCGGAGAGGGCTTGCGAGCGAGCGGCACGCGAATAGTGCAGCAGCGAGTGGAGGCTGAGCCGAGGCGACCCGGTTTGGAGCGAGCGGAGCAGATTTGCGAAGCAAGATTGAGCGTGCAGCCGTGAGTCGGCGTAGCGGCGCCGTGGCGCTGGGATGGGCGTCGGCTGGCAGCGGTAGGGAATGGCAGCGCTGCGAGAAAATTGAGGCTGGCGGTATTCAGCGCCGAAGCGGGAAGGTCAAGACCGGATGGAGCGTGGGCGTGGCGATGCGCGAGTCTGGGCCAAAGCGTGAAGGCAGCGTGGCGAGCCCGGCTCCCACGGCGGGTCGCCGAGGGCATCGAGCTTGAGCTTGGAGCGCTGGCGCGAGCTGAGCGGCGACGCAGGTCGCGAAGCGAGGCGCGAAGAGGCGGTCGGAGCCACTAGAGGCGAAGCAGGATGTTGAACGCAGACGAGTAAATTACTGAGCGCATGTAACTCGCCCGGCTGGGCGTACGTCGGGGAGGGTGTTGGCGAGTCTTGGGCGACTCGTTCGCGGCGACGGTGTCCTCGGTCGCGACTTTGAGATTTGGCCCGCTTCTCTCGTAACGAACTCCTATTTACGATACGGTTTTCGTCTCTGAACCTGTTGAGATGCTCTTCATTATACTTGATCCTGGCGATTCATTTCATCCTTTTAATGTCGGTTTACTACAAAACATCGAAATGACCAAGTAAGTCGAGTCGATAAATAATAATCGAACCAACGGCATAAATAGGATAAACTAATGAAAATAACATGTAAAACAATACAAAAATCAGTACAAATTCATACCAAACAAGACACAATCGGATGATGCTGTCAGTTAATGAGTTGTTGCGAAAAGTGCGCATGGGAAACATCAAGCAGACCCCATTAGGCTCATGCGATACCTTGCTTTTAAGAGAGCGATTGTTGAGGATAAGGTAAAGAGATATCGGCGTACCAGCACAAGCTGGAAGAAGAAAGAAGAGGCGGGTTCGACGGCATAAGGCAGCAAATCCTTACATTCCATCGGTACCATTCCTACCCGGTTGAAGACGAGAAGCGTGGACAACAATTATGGATCTACAATCTCCGCCCAGGTAAATGTTAATTTGCCATTATCGAAATATGCTCGACCTACTCAGTTCTTCAAGAGCTAGCCTCAAAGAAGAAAGGTTTGGGGATGACGAGAGTCTGGTCACAACGAGCTAATTCCATCCTACTGACACGAGTTACTCCCAGCTCGAGATCCGGTAGTTTTATTATTAAAATTGCTTTGGGTAATGGTAAGGAAGCTTCACGCATGCTTGATTTGGGGTCGGGATTAATCTTATGCCTTATTCAATTTTCAAACAATTAGAATTAGATGAACTTAAACCCACTTCGATATGTCTACAGCTTAGTTGATAGGTCCGTGAGATATCCCATAGTATTATTGAGGATATATTAGTAAGGTGGTGAGTTGATAGTTTTTGTTGACCGTTGTTTTGGATATGGGTGATGTTAGGGAGATGGTGAGACACACCGTATTGTGGTGGCCATTCATGGCCTGACAACCTACACTTATAGATCGCTCAGAGGTGTCACATTAAAATGATTGTACTTGGTGAATCTACGCTTCTCTATCACGTGATAGTGTGATGTTTTCCTCTACTAATTTTATTAATGATCGTGCTTCATAGATATTATGATCCTCTGGCGAAATGTATTGTTGCGGGACTGAGAATGCCATGTTACAAGAGAAAAGGAAATGGATTCATGATCGGATAGATTAGCAAGGATTTTAAAGTCGGGAATGAAGGTTTTACTTCTTAATCTGCTTGAAAATTTTCCACGAGAAGCTCAACTCCGGTGGAGTGGTCCTTTCATCGAGAAAGTGTTTCACTTTCGAGCGTTTGCTTCTCAATCCTAACACAATGCGGATCATTTATTGTGAGCGGACGAAGTGAATCCTTACTTTGATCGTAAGGGTGCAGAAAGAAGTGGAGAACACATTGCTCATTGATCATATCGCTCGATAGACTACGCCGTGCTCACGACGCTTAATTGATACTACGTGGGAGTTCACGCACGAGTTTTGCTTTTTCTTTTTTTTTATCTCGTTGCTCGGGTTCTTGATCTCTTGATCTATCTGTACATCTCTGTGTTTATTTTGTTGTAATCATGTGATGAAAATTTTTCGTATTGTCGTAGCGTGAGGTGAAGTCGGATACTCCCTGCGGTCACACTCACATTCCAGTCCTTTTGTACCATCTATATCGCTGCGCTCACATTCCACTCTCTTTTTGTTATTTGTTTTGAGCCTTTGGGACGAAAGCTCGAGTTTAGTGTGGAGGAGTTTTTGGTTTGTGTCATGTCGTGTCTTTGCATGATTGGTGATGTGAGTTGGTGATGATTTTGAACTCTTGGTCTCAAGTTTTGTTTATGTGAATAAGTCGGGATTTTGATTTGTGCAATCGAACTCAGTGGTATGATCGAACCGATGTAATCCCGTTTCTCTTGTTGATATGTGATTGAAGCAATGTGAATTGACGAGATTATGGGATTAATCTTAAATCGGGGTCATTGAGCGTGATTTTCCGACTAATGCTATGGGTAGTGTTAATAGTGTGGTTATCTATATACTTGTTTCTTTAAAAAAAAGAAAGGAAAAAAGAGAATGAAAACTCAGATAAATTATTGATTGTTGAAATGGAGGATAGATTTCGCCTTTTCGTTAAATCGAGAAATAGGCATGGAAAACCAAGATAGGAGACTCGAGTTCATCGAGAATTCACCTTTCAACATTGTTCCAAAATCATAATACTTTCTTGTTTTCAAAAGAAACTTGTTGCTAAAGGTGACTATTTTAGTTAATTCACCACTAGCGGAGAGTGAGTCGTGAGTAAAAATCACCTTCTTATTTATTTGATATTCTCACAATCTTATATTTGTTTCCGTTAACTTTGATTATGTATTCATCTAGTTTGGGGAAGACGAAAAGAGGTTTGATTGATGATTAAGAATGAAGTTGCATGAGTTATTTTTCTATTCTTATTAGTATAGATTTTGCTTGAGGACAAGCAAATGGATAAGATATGAGGAGAGTTGTTTGGTTTCGTTTGTGTTTATTCTTGGTATTCTTATGTATGTCGTTCAGTGGTTTGTTCTATTTATGCCGTTGTTTTGATTAATATTTATCGGTTCGCACTTATTTGGTTAATTTTGATGTTTTGTAGAAAAACATTGTATTAAATAGGTGAAATAGATTTACCAAGATTGAATTATACTAAATATCATCTCGATAGGAGTCGAGACGACCAACGGATCGTAATCGGAGTTCGACGAGGGAGAGGCAGACATTTATTCAAAGTCGCGCCGGCGCTCCGCGCCGCCTCGCCGAACTCCGCGTTCAGCCTGTCAGTGCCGGTTCATGGATGAGCGTGGCTCACCTGCGTGCCTTGAGCCCTCTCACTTTCTTGAGCGCCTCTCACTTGCTTGAGCGCCTCTCACCCCTGCGCGTTCAGGCGCAATCCAGCCAGCTCGACTCGGAGCGCTCACCACGCATTCGAACCACCGGATCGCCACTCATCGCTCCCATGCTCATGCTCACCGTCTGCGCGCGCCACCTCCCCACGCCCACTCTCAGCGTGGTACTCACCTTCCAGCGCCCGCCATCTCACCCGCCGCTCGCTCTCTGCGTCACTCGCGCGACCATTGCCATTCGCCACTGAAATAGAGCGCTCCATCGTGGGCACTTTCTACAACCGCATTCACTTTAAAATAGATGAACCCATACCGTGCTCGCAGCGTGCAACCGGCGCCACTCATTATTATATATAAGCCGTGCACGAGTTGGAGCACATGGGAGTTTCACTTACGCATCCAGATTTGACTTGTTTATTTTGGAGCTTTGACGAGAGATGCATATAGAAAGAGAGAAGATCATATTTTTATTTTCATTCTTGCTTTTCATTCCATTTGATTTACGCATTATATCTTGTTAGTTCTATAGGAATCGAATTCATAGTAATTCACAGTTATTGCTTTTCACATCGATACTTTTCTCCTTCGCATTCTATGATTTATGTTTCACGAATTTGATATTGAAATTTATTATTATGTTGAATCTTTCTCCATCATATTTTATTGCTTTCCATTTGATGAATTTAGCTTAGTTTTGTTCGGCCTTTAGCTTTTCGTATTCGTGATTTCTTTAGTATCACTAGGATTGACAACTCACTAGTTAGGTTTGCTTTTTATATTCTGCTCTTGCATTTCAATTCTCGCTTGTTCCAAAACCTCCTTGGTATTAAAGTGTTTAGGATTTACTGCTTTTATGTACGCGGTATGAACAATAAGCCCTACATTAAGTTTTCATTGAGAGACGACTTGGGTTAACTTTCTCCATCGATTACCTCATTCGATTATGAGTCATTAAAGAGTGTTTTTAGTGAAACAATTAGATATGCAAAGATTCTATCCTATTAGGATTCTAGGATTGCATTATAAATAAAAGGTGAGAGAAAATAAAGAGTGATCATAATGATAGTAATTCTCAAAAATTACGATTGAGAAAGAATCGAATTTTGCGATTATTCATAGATTGCTCTCACTCAGGATTGGAGTTTTGGCAGACGGATACGATCCGAAGATCAAAGCACGAGTTCTTGATCCTCACTTTGTGCGACAAATTCGCAGGTAAACACGAGAAAACACCAATGTGTTGCAATTAATTATATAGGTGCATGCTATGTATATAATCAATGTATGGTGAATTAAACATCAAGATAGATCATCGGAGATGCTAAATCAGATTTTCCTCGATTATCATCTGCCTGTAGTTATCACAGATGCATTGATACTCTTAGGCAAAGCGAGTACCCATCAAGATCCTGAGGAAGTTCTTGATCCATACCGCCTCCTTAGTAGCCTTAGACTGCGGCCTACATTTGCTTCCATGGTGGGTCTGCAAGACACCGCTTTTGCACTTGCCGACGATCGGCTCCATCTCCCAAGGTGAAACACATAACCTAAGGTAGATTTCTTCTATCACGGTCGACTTGAAAACGAATCTGAATAACTTAAAGGCATTAGACTATCTACATGGTAAACTTGCCTATTATCTCGAGTCCTTTTCGGTCTTGAGTATATGCTTTCACCCAATCGAGAGCTTGTCTGGTTGTGCGATATCTGTCACTATGCCTACTATGCAATAGATGTTTCAACTAAAAGTATACTTAATCGACTCTCGATCGAATGAGGTGTTGTAATAGGAAAGCTAACCCTAGTCGCTCTCAAGGAAAACTTAGAGTTACTAGTTGCCACACAAAACAATTAAAATCCTAATGCTACTCTCAAAAGGGTTGATAGATTACCTAGGCAAGTTATTAACGAAGAAAGACAATTAACTAGGCGAAATTGATAAAGCGATAAATTATCTAAGCAGAATTAAACCTAAATCAAAGAACATGGAATTGAAATTATAAACCCTAGGCATGAATCTAAAATAATTGAACGAGACAAGATTACTCGGACAAATATAAAATAAATCATAATCAAGCGAAGAAATCATAATAATAAAATACAAAAGCGATTAAGCTGGAATAAAGCAATAGAAGAAACTTACTGAACAATCGAACGATGGAATGATAATGCAAACTTCAGGCCAATCCAATATCGTATAATATTCTTGAATCGATCAAAAGAAAAGAAAGGAAAAGCAATGGAAAGAAAAGAACTCGTAAATCTCTGCTTCTCTAAAAACACAAAGAGCGGCAAAAGAAAAATAATAAAAAGTGGGTTTTCAACGTTGACGAAAGATATATATGTGCAAAAGTTAACGCCAGAGCCAGCGATCCATGGCCGCGCGGCGCTCATGAACAAGGACCTCCCAGCCTGGGACTCATGCGACGCGGACGCCGGAAAGCCTCGATCGCTAGCCGGTACGCCGACCATTGAGGACGAACTGGTCAGTCGAGCTGGATGAAAAATATAGGCACAATAGCGGACGCTGATGATAGCGCGGGCACTGGAACCTCGGCCAATCTTGCAATGCAACCCGCACGGCGGGCCGAGGGCGGGCCGAGATGTTCCTGGGCGTGCACTAGCGGCGGCAACGAACGCCGAGCTGCCGGCCTTGGCGAAGACATCAAGCATGGCGCAGCGCGCGGTGGCCGGCTGCGGCGCCTTGTGCGTTGCAACAAAAAGCTAAGGCAATCCTACCCACAAAACACAAACGAACATGATTCGATAAAAAGATATTGAATAGCTAACCGTAATGGAATCAAAACGACGACAACAAAAACAAAGAAAAACAAAAGCAAAACATGCGAAACAACACCCCACACTTAACTCTTTGCTTGTCCTCGAGGCAAATCTTAGTTTCTTGAAGGAATGGTACACATAGAATCATACTTCAAATAGAATCAATCACATATTCACTCCTTCAGATGCATCTCAATAATATAGTTCTCATACAATGATCCTCGTTTATCAATCGAACATGTGACTTATCATTAGAATAGTATGTTTGATCAACATGATTTCGTAAATCAATATACAACTTATATGGTTCCTTTCATGTAAGATATCTCAAATGACAACAACAAATAAGAACATGTGAACTTAAAACCGATTATAGGACATAATCGTTGGGTGGAACCTTAGAGTCAGTATACTCGAGTATCTAACGATATATCTATACCCATAGCAAAGAGTCTCCATTGAGAGAAACACAACAGAGGGTAGAGCCCTCATTCAATTTTAAGCCCACTTATTTCACAAAACGAATATTTTCTTTTCTTTCTCTTTTTTTTTTTTTTATCATGTCACTTTTTTCTGAAGATCATAAGAGACGGTTCCATTTACTGAAGCAAATGACATCCGATCACACACCTTGTCTAAACTACGTTTTCTAATTATGTCCCATGCTCAAATTGACATCTAAGTTTCATTAAACTAAAACCATATACCAAGATGCAAGAAATTAAGATCAAAGCGAATTAATTCGACTTAAGCATAATTCTTCATACACCATTGATTTCAAGAAGATAAAATCGTCTCTAATCAACAATAAACGTTAAAAACCTGACAAAACCACAAGACAAAAACCCCCACACTTAAAAGAGCAGGACCTCATTGATATACAATATTAGAAAAGGCGGAGAGACTAAGGGCGCGATTTACGGCAACTAGGGAAGCAACAAAAGACAAAGCCTAACAAAACAGCAGAGAAGCAAAACGAACTGAAAAAAAAGGAACGAACAAATACAACAATGAAACAAGAACGCAAAAATGGCAGGATATGAAAATCACTATTGGTCGGAAACGGGTGGAGGAGGCGCAAAGGTAGTCGAGGCTCCCACTTGGCTCAGGGCGCATGCCGCGATTCGCTCAATCATCCTGCTGGTTATAGTGTTCAAGTACCTGGTTTTGCTCGTGCATAATTGATTACTGTTGTCAAGCGCTTGATTTTCCTGATCAAGCCGAGAACATAATGCTTGGCGAGACTCTGTCAGTGGCTGCTAATTCCAACCGGACCAAACTCCTCCACGAAAGAGACTATACCCTTGGCCGTGCGTATTCCATGGGAAGGGCTGCTGACTTAGGATCGGCGTCCTGGACTCATGATCCTCTCGCATTCGCCGCTGTAACGGTCTTCATCTGATGGTATGCGGTGGTATCATAGATGATCATATCACCCGTAGAGTGCATGTGATGGTCCCTGCACTCTGTTGCAGCTGTCGCCTGTTGGCCTGCTCTGTGCAATGATATCGCTTTCACGCACCTCACGATCCTTGAGGTCGCGTAGTAGTCTCGCATTGGCAGAAGGAGCGCTGCGACTCAGCTAAGATCAATCATCTTAGGTCGTATATGATCTGGCCAACGCGGTGTCCATCGTTATTTATGATCCTTAGCTCACCTGCCATTACCAGGGGATTTCGTGCCGGTGGCCTTACACTTTCCGTGATGGATCGGTTCAAGTGGTCCCAAATAAAGTATATCGCGTAAATCTTCGTCTTTACAAGCACATGTTATAGCGAGAAGACTTGCAGATTCACCTTATTTGCCTGTTCATTTCAAAACATTGAAAGCTATGAACTTGTGGACCATTGCCAGCTTCATCCTCTGATAAACCCCTCGGCATCTCGCTAGAATGACGATATTAAATCAGATAGCTCTTTCCGTAGCCTCTAACATTGAAAAGAATTCGCACCACCACGTCACGAAGTCGGAAACGCAAAACCCCTTCATTATAATGAGGCGTTATAACATACTCTTGCCCCAAGATACAAGACAAAGAATCGATTCATCATCAATACACATCGTGCAATAGAATTCAAGCAACAATGGGGTATAACTCGTAAGTCCATCAATGCATATTTAGCAAACCCAAATTTTTCAAATACTTTTACCCTATCCTCAAGACTCCAGAAACTTTGCATCAATTGCCACTTGAATTGAGCAGGTGTGATTTCTTGAAATCAATGGCGCGATAGTGTGTACCTTCCACGCATTATAAATTGGGAAGGTGGCGAGTACATAACGCTAATATCCTCTGTTCCTCCGCCGAACATCATCGGCTGAGGATGGCAGAGGTGGATCCGAGTGCATTTTAGTCACGAACCATATCTGAATTGTGTGCAATAAGGCCTTATCGGATGAGTAGTGGAATAGCCGAGTCGCCGGACGGACAAGCGCCTCCGACGAGGAGGCAGTGTGGCTGAAAGTGAAAAGCGCGCGGCTTAGGGCAGCGCGGAGCGGAGCGAGGCGCTTGGCCTTGGACGTGCGTCAGCGGACGGATGAAATAATGCGCGCTTGCGCGGACAACGCGGAGCGAACAGAATGTGCGCGGTGTGTGTGTAAGGGCGCGACGAGCGAGTGTCGGACGAAAAAGCTAGGAGGCGTGTTGCGAGCGTCGGGCGGAAGTGAAGTCTCCGGCGAGATGGAAGGAGCCGTGCGCGGTTGGAATAAAGCGCCGGATGACTACGGGTGCTGAACGAGTGAGGCGCGGACTGGAAGCGGCGAAAGAGATGAAGGCCGGCGACGGAGAAGAAGCTGAGCGAGAGAAAGCAGGCTGAAAAAAAAAAGATAGAAACCACAAACACATCAACACACACACACATATATATATATATATATATATATATATTTATTTATTTTATTTTATTTTTTAAACGATAAAAGAAATGGACCAATTACGGTTTCACTTCGGCCGTGATCACCTTCTCCAAACAATGAATCACCAGCGGATGGGTTCGTCGCTGGTGTTCGAATTTCCACACTGCCCCTAATTTATCAACCCGCCTCGTCAACTCGCGTCCGTGCGTCCACTCAGTACCCCAATTTATCAACCCAGGTCCGGCTGACTTAGTCGCGTCCTGGGTGCCATATCCTTCGATATGCGACCAGTCCTCGGTCGCGCTGTCCAGCGCTGAAGTGCCTCCTGGGAATTGCTTGCTTTCACTTTTACATCCATTCCGCACCTGAAACCATAAAACGAAATAAACACAACAAAAAGAACAAAAACAAAGGAAAGCACGAACACACGAAAGAAACGGGTTTGCCTCCACGACAGGCTTCGTTCTGCAGTTAGTCTGACAAACTTGATGATCAAGGATCGGTGAGCGAAATAGATTCCACCGTAAAGGCAGGTCGGACCCATTCTACATAGAGCTTTACCGTGACCATGACCTCGAGCGATCTATCCGATCCTTCTTTATCGCACACAACCACTCGGCTTCACCTTCTTGGATGATAAACGGGCCACTCTAAGAGACTTCAATTTTCGAAAAAGTCTTATCGGAAATTAAACATATAAAACCTTCATACGAGACTTCAAATCCTTGTGCACTTATATGTTTCTGTGGATGGCCTTCACTTTTCTTTGTAAATTCGAGCATTGTCATATGCCTCATTACGTAATTCTTAAGCTCCAGAGTTGTAACATCCGGCGTTTGAAGATCTTGCATCTCCAAAGAAATGGTTTTTATTGCCCACGGGCGCTTGTGCTCGTCTCCACAGGAGACACGCTTCCGAAACACCATCGATAAGGACTCAGTTCAAGAATGCTTTTAGTATGCGTGCATGCGCCCATAGTGCATCGGTAGTTTGGTGGACCAATCCTTCCGAGAAGGTTGTACCATTTTCTAAGATCCATCGATTTGCCGATTACTAGTCTCGACTTGTCCCGATCCGTCCGTGGGCATGCTAGCGGCCACCTGTGGTTAATCCACTTCTTACGTGACTTCTCGAACAACTTGTTGCAAAATGCTTTCCTCCATCACTAATGATTGTTTGGGAAAACCAAATGCGCACATTATATTCTCTCACAAACTTCAACGATGTAAGAATCGCGATGTCACTAGTGGGGATAGCTCGACCCACTTGGACACGTAGTCAACGCAAGCGGAGATATATTCAGGCCAGAAAGATTTAGGAAGGGTCCCATGAAATCGATTCCCCACACGAAAATTTCTACACAGAATATTGTCGGGCTCTCATTAGAACACCTATAGATCGAATGCGCATCGATCACAAGCCGCGTAGAACGCTGGGCGTCTTTGAACAATGATGGCCGATAGACGTCGATGGAGGACCTGAAGCGCTTTCTTTGTCCGCGGAAATCCCTCCATAATCACCATTGTGACATTTTCCAACACTTGAAATTGCTCTTCCTGCACATCGTAACGTGATCACATCATCCTTCCCAATTTGAACAGATATGGCTCATCCCGGAAATATTGCTACAAGAGTTAAAGCGCCCTTTCCGAAGGTTAGACCAGGTCTCGTCCCCACAAGCAAGATAATTCACAATGTCAGCAACCACGGGGAAGATGAGACCGAAAGCTATTTCATAGGAAAATCATTAGATATGCATCTCATGCAAAAGTTTAACACTTCGGTGATTTAAAGACGAGACAAATGATCACACACAATTTCTACTACCTTTCCTATTTAATCTCCAAAGTCGAATTTTGAAGGAGAAGAACCAACGGATCAACCTAGGACTTGCTTGAGGGTTTAGTTAACAAATACCATTAAAGCGGCGG
>JAODLM010000384.1:0-147248 GCA_036937905.1 Salvia rosmarinus
GAATATGTTCTTATCATTTGAAGAACACATGTTTGTTCTCACTACTCCTAAACCCGATGCCACTTCGACGCGTCGACTAATGAAGCGGTCAGCGTAGACTTTGGCATAAGTCGAACAATATGGCCAAATGCTATATGATGACTACAATGTCCAAAGGCTAGCAGTGCGACATCGATCGATGGTAGATCGACGAAATTTGGTCAAGTCTCGAGGTAAGTTTGGGCAATCGGATCGGACGATCGCTTCCACACAATGAGAGAAATCTTGGCGTGTAAGATGGAAGAAGGAAGTTCGGTCCATGAACATGTCTCCCACGTGACTCATCTCATGGATAGTCTTGATCGGTTGGGAGGAGGTATTGATGGCGGCCAAGGTCGATATCATCCTCAATACACTACCCAAGTCTTTTGAGAATTTTCGTGTGACGCGATCATGAGCAAGACCGAATATACACTTAGTCGGTTGCTTAATGATCTCGTGGCGGAGGAAGGAGTTATGGGAAAAGGAGCTCATGCTCTTGCTAGCACGTCTAGGGCCCTAAATTTTCCGTTGCAAAATGGAAAAGAAAAGGGCACCAAAGGTGGTGAGGCGAGGAAATAGTGGGAGTAATGGGAACAAGAACATGGTTGCCACGGAGGTTTGAAGAAGCCAAGGAGAGGGCAAGTGCTTCAGTGCGGCAAGGCGGGCATTGGAAGGCCAAGTGCCCTATGCTCGAGGCTCAAGTACGCCATTTGCTTTAGTAACGAAACATGTTTAGCGACTTGTTCTACCCATTCTTGGGTAGTAGACACGCAGTCGACGGATCATGTTTGTTACACCTTGCGAGGTTCTGCGGACAAGGAGCTGCATGATGGCGAGATAACGATCTCCATGGGCAGCGCGCGAAAGTCGAGGCCATTGCGATGGAGATGTTTCTTTATGTTTTGATAGAAACAGTTTTAGCATTAAAGGCGTTTTGTATGTGCGGATTTTGTAGGAACCTTGTTTCAGTTTGAAACTATTTATTCATGGATATTCTGTTATTTTTGATAGTGGTGTTTCTATCATAAGAAATGACGAAGTTATACGTGTTTGCACGTTATATAATTAAGCTTTATACTATTTACGCTAAACATAATACCTATAACTATGTTGCATCTTCTACAAACCCTAAAAGAGAAAGTTTTCTTATGAAAGATGACACCACATTTCTCTGGCATCTTAGATTAGGTCACATCAATCTAAATAGGATCCAAAGGCGGCTAAGAATGGATCGTTGGGTAATCTAATAGTTACTCTGTTCCCGATCTGCGAATCACGTATAGAAGGAAAGATGTCGACCAAACCCTTCAAAGCGAAGGGTTATAGAGCCAAAGAAGTGTTGCGAGCTAGTCCATTCGACTGTGTGGACCAATGTCCACACAAGCTCGTGGAGGGTGCAGTATTTTGTCACTTTCATTGTGATTACTCAAGTGCGGATACATATACACCTTCACCGCAAGTCTCGAATGCTTTGAGAAATTCAAAGAGTTTAAGGCGGAAGTGGAGCGAAGCTTGGTAAAAGTATCAAGTCACTGTGATGCGATCGCGGTGGCGAATACCTCGATAACGAGTTTATGGACTATCTAGTGAAGTGTGGGATTACCTCCCAAGCTTTTCAACGGGCACACCACAAAGAAAATGGTGTGTCGAGCGAAGAAATAGGACTCTTTTGGAAATGGTTAGATCTATGATGAGTTATGCTACATTGCTTATTTACGTTACGGGGTATGCCTTAGAAAGCGGTGACATACTTGCTAAATCTAGTACCGTCCAAGTCGATCGAAAAGACCCCTTTCGAGTTGTGGTTTGGGCGCAAGCCTAGTTTAAGCCACATAAGGATATGGGGCGATCCGGCACGTGTCTTTGAACAAGAAGGCTGACAAGTTGGAGGCTAGATCCGATGCAAGGCTGTTTATTGGCTATCCTAGAGGACAAAAGGTGGTTTATTCTATAGTCTAAGGATCGGAAGGTCATTATTAGCACTAATGCTCGATTCTTAGAAGAGGACTATATGAAAAATCATAAATCAAAAGTTGAAATCATTCTTGAGAATTAGAAGATGATCGTATTCCACCACCGATTAGGCGAAGGTGCGAGATGTCGTGTCTAGTGGGAGGATCGACACGGATACTTCAAGAAATTGAAGTGGGTCGAGTTCCACTTTGGAGATACCGACCGTACAAGTGGCTACCTATCTAGCAAGTTGTGTAAGATAGTGAACCACAAGTTCTGCACCCACCGTTGCCATTGTGCTGTAGAACCTCATAGTAGTGGGAGGTTGTTCGTCGACCCGAGCGATTTATGTTCGTGGGTGAATCTTGGTTTAGTCCGGAGGCGAGCAGGCAATAATCGACCCATGGACATACAAGGAGGCGATACAAGATATTGATGCAAGATCATGGCACACCGCTATGGACTTAGAAATGGAGTCCATAATAGCTATGGATGTATATGAAAAGACACTTCTACCGGATGGCGAGGAAACCATAGGTAGTAAGTGGATATCTGAGAGGAAGAGATTCGATGGAGGGTTTCGGCTTTTAAAGCCGGGCTTGTGGCGAAAGGGTACACTCAGTTGAGGGCATCGATTTCGATGAGACCTTTTAGCCGTAGCAATGCTCAAGTCCATCGAATTCTTACGGCCATAGCAGCCCACTGAACCTAGAGGTTTGGCAAATGGATGTTAAAACCGCTTTTCTAAGCGGTTACCTTGAGGAAGGTAGAGACATCTATATGCGACAACACGAAGGTTATGTGGTAAAGGGTGAAAGCATCTAGTATGGAAGCTTAAGAAGTCCATTTATGGACTTAAGCGAGCCTCGATCATGGAACTTACGCTTTGACGAGGTAGTAAAGTCTATGGATTTACCCAGTTGCTAGCGAGTTGTGTGTTTCGGTTAGATGTCAGCGGTGATGTGGTATTTC
This sequence comes from Salvia rosmarinus, assembly GCA_036937905.1. NCBI lineage: Eukaryota > Viridiplantae > Streptophyta > Magnoliopsida > Lamiales > Lamiaceae > Salvia > Salvia rosmarinus. The sequence continues at coordinate 2,947 of JAODLM010000384.1, forward strand.
TTGCACTTTATGTAGATGACATCCTTCTAGTTGGCAACAACGTGAAGTTGTTATCGAGGCGTAAAGAGTTGGCTATCCGATCGGTTTCAAATGAAAGACTTAGGAGATGCGTGTACATTCTTGGGATCAAGGTTTACCGAGATCGCAAGAAGAAAATATTGAGCTTATCTCGGGCGTCTTACATTGATCTTGTGATTACTCGCTTTAGTATGCGGCACCGCCAAGAAAGGATTGCTACCTTTCGGACATGGCGTTCCTTTATCTAAAACGCAATCACCTATGACCGCAAAGGAGATAGAGAAATGAGACAAGTTCATTACGCTCCGCCATAGGAAGTCTCATGCACGCAATGCTATGCACGAGGCCCGATATACGCTATCGGTAGGCATAGTAGCTAGATATCGATCTAACCTGGACAAGCTCATTGAATTGCGATGAAGCATATACTCAAGTACACGAAAAGGACTCGAGATTATAGGCTGGTTTACCATGCGAGATAGTCTAATGCCTTTGGGTTATCTGAGACTCGGTTTCAAGTGACCGTGATGAGAAAAAGTTAACCTCGGGCTATGTGTTTACCTTGGGAGGTGGAGCCGTATCTGGCGGAGTGCAAAGCGGTGATGCATTGCGGACTCTACCATGGAAGCCGAATATGCAGCCGCCTTGGAGGCTTCTAAGGAGGCTGTATGGTTCAAGAACTACCTCATGGATCTAGATGTGGTACTGGTTTGCCCAAGAGTATCATAGTTTCTTGTGATAACTTTCGGTGCGATGGAAAACTTCGAAGGAACCACGGACCCACAAGGCGACTAAACACATAGAGAAAGTACCATGTCATACGAGAAATCGTTAGGCGAGGTGGCGTTCGATTGAAAAGATTGATCGATGGAAAATCTAGAGGATCCATTCACGAAGAGCTGCAAAAAGTCTACGATGGACACGTTAGAGGACTTGGATTGCGCTTGATGGCACCCAAAGAAAACTTTTGTATAAGTGGGAGAAGCAAAGTGATGGTTGTTTGTAATAGCTAGTAGAGACACATTGTATACTAAAAGTTTGCTTTAGTATAAGTGGGAAATTGTTGGATTTGTATCTTGAAAGCGGTTTGGTTGAGCTTGTATACAATGTTTCCTCTTACCACTATTACAATCTCCTATCTGAATTAAATACTTGATTGCATATATCTCGTGTCCCTTATCTCGTATATAAGTTAGATCATACGGTGTGTAGAAGATCACGAAGTCCGTATGATTGGTCGAAGCTTAATGAGATATAAAAGTTTCACAAATTGAGACAACTTAAGGACGAGTTGTCGGTTTAGGCTGCAGATATAGATAAGAAGTGACTTGACTTGGTTGCTTGTCTGTCTTTGATGCGTCTCGGCGTATTGAAGGATCACGAGTGAGATGTGTTCTTCTATCGACCGTCGTGAAGAACCAGATCTCGGTGACTTACGATGATCTAAACCTCGATAAGGTATTAGGTGAGTATGAGTTGTCGACCATCACTTTGACTTGTTATGGGTGAGGGTTATATGTTCTAACAATTCTCCGCATCTTGGGTGGTGGCGATCTTGTATGTCACCGGTTATCATGTCAGTCACCGTATCCGTTTAGGATGATGACGTCCCATAAGGAGCTCAAAGGTTTATTGTACTAAACCCTGCGAGTTGAGTTAGCTCAAGTACAATAATAAGGTTGAGTGGTACTACTTAAGAAAATGAAGTTATTAATCGTTTTAAGCGATCAGTTGCTATAAATGATTAATGGACGTTCGATATCTTAAATACGGGATTCGTAATGTCTAAGTGCAAGCCCGACTCAACTTGGTAATAAAGGGTAAGTCGACATTTATTCTCTAGTGGCATGAATAAATGTTTATAAATTAATTTATGTTACGGGTGAACATAAGATAATTAATTTATTTGAGGCCCATCTTTATTCCTTGCATTTGATCCCTGGGCTGGCCCATCCAGGCCCGTAGCAAGAGGAAAATCGGTGCCCCTTGATGCTCCATTGGCAAGATTTTATTCTCTTTATCCCACAAGGATATTATTAAATTTATGGTATATGCATAGATCCTTTCCATATAAGATTATGGTAATAATCCGGAGAGTATGGAAATAATCACGAGTATGGAAATAATCACGAGATTATGGTATTTTCCATATAGGATTATGGTAATTTCCATATAGGATTATGGTAATTTCCATATGGGATTAAGGTAATGCATTATAAATATAAGGTATGAGATAAAGTCTGAGTTAATGCTCATTGACTAACACAGAATTTTCGACCCCTCATAGCATTCTTGAGAGTTTTGAAAATTGGGAAGTGAGAGCAAGGGTGATTTTTCGAAGCATTCTCCATAGATCGTCCTCACTCGGCGTTGGAGATTGGGCAATCGAATCTGATCAGAAGGTCAAAGCATGAGTCTCGATCCGCTCGATCCGTTCGATCCGTTCATCCCGATCCACCTCGGCGGATCCAAAGGTAAACACGAGAAAACCCCTACGTGTTGCAATTAATTAAATAGACGCATGCTAGGATTATAATCAATGTATGGTGAATTAAATATCCAAGATAGATCCTCGGGGCGAGGGCTTAACATATGTTTTCCCTACACATCACATAACAAAACAATAAGACCGTATCCCCCATATCACAGTACAAAATAATTTAAAAAATCATGAACTCGAAAAAGATTTACAATTTCGTCAATGCATAACAGAATGAGATCCAGATTTTAAAGTGCCTCCTCTTGTCGGCGTTGTCCACAGAAGCAAAGTGGAGCAAAGACTACTTGAAGCACAAAATAAAACTATTGAACATCCCCGAGAGGCAAATAAGGAGACCAAGTTAACTACAGAGTAGAATAGCAACAAGATCAAAGAATCCTGAAGAGCAGATGCTAAGATAACTTCATTTCATCTTCACCCCGGTAACAAAAAAGTGCGGGTCTTGAACAAACTTGTATACGGATGATGTTGTTATCAAACATAGTTATCTCCGCTAGGAAGATGTCGAATGAATGAAAGCTAACGTTAGTATTAGAAACTATCTTGCTTTGAAACATATGAAACAATTTAAAGAACCACGTGATATCTCATTAAGCATTAGATTTCTACTTCACAAACTTGGAGAGCGCCACATAAATAGTGAATCATGTATACATTCCATCATTAAGGAGAAGCGCAACAACTCTACTCCATCGAGACCATGATAAGTAAGAGCATTTCAAAGGTCGTAACATCGCTTATCCGAATCTGATAACATAAAATGCATTGAAGTTTCCAACAATGCAAGTCCTACTTAATCGTTCAACACAATTGGAAGAACATGAAAATTGTAGAAAAAGTTAAAAACGAGAGAACACCTTGATTCGGGCATTTGTCTTGAGTCTTAGTAAATACATCCTTTACAATAAATTTCAGTTCTACTTGATAATAAATTGTGCATGTATTGACTTTATGGTATAATTATTAATATCTAAGGCTAAATGTTTCTTTCAAGTTCAAGCGGTGTACCTTCAAGTGTTACAAGAGCCGTCGTATGTTCTCACACTTGTATCTCAAATCGGCATGATCGAGGCTTCTTGATTGTCCACACCGTTAAAGACCAAACAATAGCAAAATTACAATCACCATTGCGGACAAGAATTATTAATCAACAATATCTTTGCATGGAATACACGAGAAGTAACTCTTATCACTAATCATGAAATCTAAACTAGTAAAATAGTTGCTCGGAATTCGGATGCTCTTTTACAAAATTGTTTCTCAACTTGTCAAGATCTCGCCCGCTTCTCCCGAACTTGTCCATCGCCATATCAAGTAAGAGAAATTATCCCTTTATCGGTGAGTATCATTTGCAATTTCAATTTAGAACTAATGATTTAACTTGAGTTAGGAAACTAACTTAAATATAATTACAATACAAATTATATCGATAGAGACCACTAAAATTGTAGAAGCATGTGCAACATGAATGAAGACACAAAGCCGGAGAGTAAATGGACTTTTGTGGTGAGCGTTTACATAATCCATCCGAAATACAAGCTTATTACTTTTACAAAATACAAAGCTAAAAGGTAAAATACGAAGAAGCCATAAGCACAGCGGTATTTGATCCAAACATAGGTTACTTAAGCGAAATATGCCATCTAGGCATCTATTAATAAACATAACCACGGTTGCTGTAACCACATTAAGTCGATGCACACGTGGAGGTCACGAATCGGATGGAAGGCATCTATCTAAATTCTAAGCATATGTATTCAACCAGCGATCTTGAAATCATCGAGAAACATGCATTGCAAAAAAATGAATTCAAGTTACTTGGCCATTTAAACCATTGTAAAGGATTGTTGGATGAGTTCGACAACAATCTAGACCAATTCTTTGAATGAGAGTCTCGTTTGACAACTTAAGCTACGAAAGAGTCTCATAAAAACTCGAACACGCAGCAGTGAGCTACATAATATTGAAGCATTTCGGTGGATATTTTCTATAAATATGGTGCAATGAGAATATCAAGCTGAATGCCCGTCTCTTCAAAAAGTTAAAATTTGTTTGAATATAGCATCATATAATATTTTTAACAACAATCGAGAATACACCATCAATAAGGCCATGATACCATTAAACTTCCGGACAAAAAACCTACTTCCTCGAAATCCACATACATTTATACTTTCAACGTCCAAAAGGTTTCATTGTATAATTGCCCAACTAACTAACAGTTTGATTAAAACACTTGAACAATGCAAGCGCAAAGTCAAAAGTCGAGCTCGGATGAATCCGATCCTCTTTCCATAAAAGAATAAAGCATATCAACTTCGCAAATTATTAGATCCCACTCTGCAAGCTCAACCGGACCTAAGGCAAGGATTTTTAATGTCACGGAATGGCAATGAAGTGATCTAGATCAATTTTTAAGAATCACAAATCTACATAAGTATTTGATAAATAAATTATGCGATAAGTATGGTTGTGTTCATATTTGGTAATTAGTCCACGACCAATTATTAAAATCCATTCTTTCTATTTTACATGGTTTGTTTTTAACATATATATATATATACATAGAAGTTTGGGGATTATTTAAGTATTAACATAATCGGGACACCAAGATCTACTGATTTAGTGAGCTTAAAATCTTTAAATCTTTAAAAAAGCCTTGTATACCATCAGTGCAGAATGGGAAAGTAGAAAGCCTTGGTGGTTGGAAGTTTGGATTTGCAACTCACAGTTTATGTCTCTAGGTGTTTTGTGTCTGACGGTGAAGCATAAAAATACAACACACACACACACACACTAAAAACATTTTTTCGCCATAACTTTGACTGACTAATGGGGATGGTGACTTGAAGTAGAGAGGCCCAAACATGAGCAGGCATGACTTCAATTAAAACAAAAGGACCCATCTGGACCAATTTTTCCTTATAGCCAATTGCCTCGGTAACCACTATGAGCCCAATCCAAGATACAAAGAAGTTAAGCATATCGGTTTCATCATCAAGATTTATCAATTCAAGGATAAAGGAAAATGGTAGTGCGGGTGCAAAGCGCTTAATATTAGCGACAAATATATTAGAAAATAATAAGAAAACTTGTCAAAGTTAAGGCACGACTTTGTTCGGGAAGGAAGAGAATCTAAGAAGGTACACATCTGTGGAGACAATGATGGGATCCTTTATCGACTCTAAGGAGATAGGACATCGAAAGTCATCCGGTATTCTGAGGTTCATCTGATTTGCTTCATTCACTACTTGTAGGGCAAAAAATTGTGTCATTCTAGCCATATAGTGAATAAAAATCATAATAGATGGATTGAACAATATGGACTTCCAAGTAGGTTAAGCCGGGAATGGTGAGAAAGATTTTGGGGCACACGCTACTTTCATGAAAGAATAGTTGGAACTAGTAAGCTATGGATAAAAATGACACATGTAACTATGCACGAGAAAAATCATACGCATTGTCCAAGACCGGCGCCTTAAGGCGATTCTAGCTTTCCACAGCCTACCTTCCTTCCTCTTCTCCATCTCTCGTGCACGACAATACAAAAGACTATAAGAAATGTTGCGGTGGAAGAAGAGATGTAATAGATGTGAACCACAACTTACTAACCTTCCACTTAAATCTATCATCTAACATACTTCTTTGTGCCTCGATAAGCTTCCCAACATATCTCCAAATATCATCACCTATATCATATGTAGAATTATCGGGAAAGAAAAGATGATGGTAGTAACTATGATCATGGATTCACTTATTTTGTATAGTACAAATAGAAGTCATTCCTCATTCAATATCACCTCGATTGAAATGACTACCATAACCACAAAGTTTACGGAGCTAAGAATCATCTTGAATACCATATAAAAATCTAAATGAACAACCCACCAATACATGCGGTAGTAAGTTATAAACTCTTCCAAGAATCTTATATCCTATAGCCAAAGTATTTAATGCGACTTTGGGTGTCACCATCTCGTTCGTGATTAAACTTGCAACAATTTGCAAGGATTTTAGCGCCCACTTATCTGCCAAGAGGATTACAAGGAAAGATAAAGCACACGAAACCACAAAACACTACATAGTTAATGCGATTAATGATAAACAAGGTGGTGGCTAGCTGGTCACCTCAACTCCACTCCATAATTATCTAATAAGAATCCAACATGGTCAAGACACTCGATCTAGTAAATATATAGCAAATCACAAACAAGACAATCAAGAACTAGATTAGCACTATATACGGGATCTAAGGTGAATCTACTTACCTTTGCAAATGTAGTAGCGGATCATCTATATCGATATAATGGCCTAATCCTTATCCCTAGAGAAAAGAACAGAAGAATACAATTAATGTTGAATAACTCGATGCTCATAGGCATAGCCAATCGAAGAATGCAGCCAACTAACAACTTAAATCTTCATATGACTAATAAATTTACGATCAAGGTACAATCTACAAGCATGCAATTAGTTCCACACGAAAACCACAATAATGACTTGAAACTTACGAATGTATCTCGAAACTTCATGAATGCAACTTATGTAGGAAAAACCACCGTTGAGGTGATAAGCGCGCATTTACGTTTATAGTTGATATTTAAAGATGAGTTTAGGTCATTTAATGTGCGTTTACGTATCGATTCTTAATGTTTTATCTATTTCTAGAATCTGCTCTTGGGTGTTCTTTTGGTGTTGTGTAGGTCCATATGTTGAAAATCGAAGCAAGGAGCGAAGCACGAGCCAAAATACTCAATGACACGGTTACAGCGACCACCCCAGCGATCGCTAGGCTGGCCACCAGGCAACCAGCGAGAACCAGCGAGGCCGCGACCACGACCTCGTGCGGGAGGCGAGCCCAGCGCTAAGAAAGTTCTCAGTCGATTTATCGCGACCATGGCTAGCGACCTAGCGAGCCGCGAGAAACCATCTTGCGCGAGGCGACCGTGGCGAAGATTGCGCGTGAGACATACCTAGCGATCGACCTAGCGATCGCGGCGCGTGGTCGCGGACCCGGCGCGAGAAGGAGAATTAGGGTTTGGGGTGTGCCTATATATAAGCAACACCCTACGCGCCTAACCGCACACACGTTCGAACCTCTTTTATCGGTTTTCATTTTTTAGCTCTAAACTTCCATCTATTTTCATTCTAGAGTTTAGTTGATCATTGTTCTTCATTAGTTTCGTTTTGTCTACGATCAAGAACGTTTCGTCAGGACAATCTTTGCAAATTCATTTTTCGAGGTTGGGATTCAAGCCCAACGATTGTTCATCGAGCAACTTGTCGGGTTTCATTTATATAATTTCTATTTTATGGTTAAATCGTATTTTATTACATTTATTATTATGTCCGGCTAGATTTTTGTTCTAATCTTAGGGTTTGCATGATCCGATCCTATATGTTGTGACTCACTGTTATCGCTATTTACCTTCGGGCATTGATTCATGATTCTTGGTGCTTATTTATATGTGTTAATTTCGATCAATCTTGATGCATATCTAGTTGTCGGTTAATTACGTAATTGTATTAATTGTCAACCGATCTCGAATGCATGATCTGAATGAGCCTTGAGTCGTGGCGAGATAGGATATTCGTAGGAAGTATATTCTTTGTGATCTGTTTGGGTTGCTTGTTTTACCTAGAGGCGTAAATAATAGGGAAAACTAAGTAATCTCTGACCAATAATTGTCATATGAAGTTATCGGTTATATATGTGATCTTCCATCATGCGGATTAAAATTGGTTAATCGGAACAGGATAAACATACGTTGTGGATAGGATTAATGCATCCCTAGGGTTAGTCGTCCTTATCTGTTTTTAACATCCGAGTGTTTATTGCTTTATTTTATTTTCTGTTTTGTTACCTCTGCTTTGGATTGAATTCCGAAGCCCTAAAATCTTACCAAACCATATATGTTGCTTGGATAATGATGAATCATTGTTGAGTTAGCTTCTGTGTTTTCGCATTACAATCCCTGTGGATACGATACTACTGCTACCTTCTATATACACGTTTCGTGTGAAAAGGAAATGATCAAATTTTAGGCGCCGTTCTTGCGGGATTATTAAGATCATATAGGAATAACTTGACAATTTGGAATTATTAATTCAAGTTGTACTTTTATTTTTTTTTTTATTCCTTGCGATCGATTTCCTTCTTTTCTCGGTGGTTTATGTTCACAAGGTCCCGAGACCTCACGAACTACTTTGATCCGGAAATCGAAAATTCACAAAGGAGAAGGAGGCGGGAAAGAAGAAAGGAAGCAATGGCAAATCGGAACAATCGAAACAACAGGCGTTCCTCCCGAAGTAGCCGCACGTCTGTTAGCGATTTTACAATCTGGCGCCAATTGGCGACCATGGGACTCGTTGTCCCTGCTAGGAGGCAAGACCGGCTGAATTATATGTATGACCTCCCATCTTGAGCAATTTCAAGGAGGCGGATGGGGCCCAGTAGCGCTAACAACTTTGGTGGCCAGGCCCTAATCGGCATGGTTCAAGGAACAGTTCGGAGGAGGAATCACGGAGGATCGAATGCCCGTCTCGAGACCTATCTCGACATTTGTGACACCATCAAGCAGAATGGGGTGCCATAAGACACAATCGGATCGCGTGTTCGGATTTTCTTTGCGCAATCAAGCTAAATCTTGGTTCAAGACCTTAGATCGCCTTGGTATCAACAGTTGGGCGACTACGTGTGAAATTTCTCTCAAAGTACTTTCCACCGGCTAAGGCACGAGAAGATCATAGCGAGATTTCCCACTTTTCCAGCTTAGGAGATGAATCTTTATTCGAGTCGTGGGAAGATTCGAGGACCTATTGAGAAGGTGCCCACGGCATGGATTTTCGAGGGAGCAGCAGACACGGTTTTATAGCGGTGACCCCGCGCAAGGAGCATTGTTGACGACCGTCGGGGGCGCCTATTGAGCAGGCGTGTGAGACGAGGCCGGCCGCATCATAGAAGAGATGGCGGCCAATAGTTATCGGTGGCCGATGAAGAGGACACGGTGGTGAAAGTGCTACTATTGAAGGTGATTGAAGTACGATAATATTATGGAGTAGTTCAGCTGTATCGAGAAGCGATTTGAGAAAGAAAGGAAAGGAAAAGGCGTGGCTCGGATAAATCTTTGCAGAGTCGACTATAAGCGGCCGAGGGCGTGAATTACATCAATCGGAGGAACAACCGTCACGGGGGAATCCGCGACAATCGAACAATCGAAATCACCCAAATTTCTCGTCATGACCTAATAATTTTCAACGACCTCACCAGTTTCTCGATTCGAATGGAGTGATTGAGGAGACGAAGAAGCCGAGTCTAGAGGACATGATGCAGCAGATTGGTTGTAAGCAACCAACAATTGTATGAACGAGTCGTTTATAAGCAACACGGACGGAAGATTAATCATTTGGAGTCCTTTGTGGCGGCTATGGGAAAGCATATGAAGATGATGGAGAATCAAATAAGTCGAGATAGGCGCAGTGCAGAATGGGCGACACAAGTCGGGCCAATTTCCGAGTGTCTGGGTAAACCCTAAAGTCACTGTAATGCCATTCAATTGAGTAGTGGGCGAGCTATCAAAATCACGAGAAGGCGAGCGATGAAAGCGAGCAAAGAAAGAGGATCTCGCGACCGAGCTCATGATCGCTAACCGGAGCGAGGAATCTTACGGTGGATTTCGCGGCGGTTCGTGGCGCGACAAGTCAACAGCCCACGGTCGGTCGAGAGGGCTGGCGGCGACTGGCGGTCGCTAGTGATATTGAAGCGACGCGAGAAACAAGCGAAAGCTTGAGGCGTAAATCTAGCGCCGAGAAGAGGCGCGCGCGAGCGAGCGAAGGATGATGGCGTCCGGTTGCCTAGCGACCGCACGCGGTCGTGAGGCTGATCGCGAAGGCCACGGTGAAGAAATTTTTCGACGTCGTGCCTCCAATTCCGTTTCCAAGCCGTTTAGCTGAGCCCAAATCTGACGAAAAGTTGACCAGGGTTCATGGAGATGTTTCAAAAGGTGCATCAATATTCCTTTACTTGATGCACTCCGAGACATGCCGGTTCGTGAAGTTTTGAAGGATGCCGTTGCCAACAAAAAGAAGCTTGGGAAATTCAGGCGATAAATCTGTCTCAAGAGTGCGATCTTTGTCTTGGAAAGAAGTTGCCGCTCAGCGAAAAGATCGAGCGACTTCACCATAGCATGTCATCGGAGGAGGACATTCTCCAGGTTACGTGTGATTTGGGGCAAGCATCAATTTGATGCCGTTGTCCATTTTAACAGTTGGAGATTGGGAGATCAAGCCGACCACCATAGCTCTTGGATGGCGGACACATCGGTGACTTATCCGAAAGGGATAGTGGAGGGCGTGCTCGTGAAAGTTCGATTTCATATTCGGTGATTTCGTTGTTCTCGATATGCGGAAGATGGGAATACACCTCTTATTCTCGAGGCGACCGTTCTAGCTCCGCGAGCAGCGATGAGCGTGCAGATGGAGATCTCACCTTGAGTCAATGGCGAGGAGATGAAAATCTCTATATCGATGCTATGAAGTAGCTGACGAGAAGACCATGGAAGATTGTCGAGTTATAGGCGGTATCGTATTTCCACTTTCAATCGGTGATCCGGTGGAGTTTTGTATGCGAACTCGATTTTCTCACCATGAGACCTTGATGAGGTGTGTGATGAGATTTTAAGTACCTTGAGTCCATCGATGAAGTCGAGGCCTCCCCTAGTCGGTGCCTTATTTAGATGTGAGAAAGCCGATTGGAGGAGGAGGCCGCGTGGTGAAGAAGGAAGAGACTACACCCAGTTAGAGTTAAAGGCTGCGGACCACCTTAAAGATGCATTCTTAGGCGGCGATGAGGCGTGCCGGTGATTATATCTTGGCTTTGTGAGATGAGGAGACACGAAATTGATGGTTGTCTTTGAGCGGTACAAGTCTGCGATGGGGTGGGCGATTTACGATATCGAGGGTCGACCCTCGATTTGCATGCACGGATCTGTTGGAGAATGAATACAAGCCAAGGTGCAACCTCAGCGCCGATTGAATCCGGCAATGCAAGAGGTCGTCGAGAAAAGAGGTGTTGAAGCTCTTAGGCGCAGCATGATCTATGCCGTATCCGGCGGTGAGTGGGTTAGCCCTACTCAAGTGGTATCGAAGGGGTATCACGGTGATCGAGATGAGACAAGCGAGCTTGTGGCAACAAGACTCGTGATAGGATGGCGGTTGCATCGACTATCGTGCTCACGAACACGACCACGAGGAAGGACCATTTTCCCCGCCTTTATTGATCGGATCTTGGGCGGACTAGCGGGGTATGAGTTCTCTTGTTTTCTCGATGGATATTAGGGTACAATCGATTGCCATCGCCTCAAGATCGGCACAAGGCGGCTTTACATGCCGTATGGAGTTTTCGCCTATAAAGCGAATGCCGTTTGGATTGTGCAATGCTCGAGCCACGTTCGAAGGTGCATGATGTCCATCTTCCATGGGTTGATTGAAAATATTATGGAAGTTTTATGGACGACTTTTCCGTGTTTGGCTCTTCGTTCGACCATTGTCTCGATAATTTATCACAAGTCTTTGCAAAGATGTGAGGAGGCTAATCTTGTTCTCAATTGGGAGAAGTGCCGTTTCATGGTGAAGGAAGGTATCGTGCTTGGTCACAAAGTCTCGGCCAAAGGTTTGGAAGTGGATCGAGCAAAGATAGTAGCTATCGAGAAACTACCTCCGCCCACAAATGTCGAATCGGTGAGGAGTTTTCTCGGTCATGCGGGCTTTATAGAAGGTTCATCAAGGATTTCTCGACGATCACAAAGCCACTTTATGCGATCTGCTCGAGAAGGATACCAAGTTTGTGTTCACAAATGAGTGTTTGGGCGTTCGAGAATTGAAGTTAGCCACGATCTCGACTCCGGTTTGGTCTCCCCGATTGGAGTCAACCGTTCGGTGATGTGTGATGCGGTGATTGGGCGATGGGGCTGTGTTAGGGTAAACGAGACAAACTTTTCCGAGTCATTTATTATGCAAGTAAGCCTCTCGACTCTGCTCGGATGAACTACACCACCACCGAGAGGAATTACTCGTTGTAGTCTATGCTTTTGATAAGTTTAGACCTTATTTGGTGGGCACCACACCATTGTCCACACCGACAATGCCGCCATTAAATCATCATTAGCCAAGAAAGATTGAAAGTCAGATTGGTGAGATGGATACTCCTTCTTCAAGAGTTCGACATGGAAATTAAAGATAGAAAGGGCTGCGAAAATGTGGTTGTCGACCACTTGTCGCGATTGGAGAAACCGATCGAAGGAGAGGATAAGAAGATTGGGATCAAGGAGAACTTCCCGCACGAGCACATCACGAGGTGATTGATCGCACACCATGGTATGCCGATTTTGTCAATTACTTGGTGATTGGAGTTTTACTCCAACGTCTGGGTCGTTTGAAAAGAAGTTTCTCCGCGATGTCGAGTTCTATTATTGGGACGATCCTCATCTCTACCGCCGATGTGCCGATGGTGCGATCGTCATTGTGTTCCCCAAGGAGAATGGGAGAACATAATCCACGAGTGCCATAGTTCATTGAATGGAGGCCATTTTGCGTGACGAAGGCAATGCAAAGATTTATCACGATGGATTCTATTGGCCTTGATCTTCAAAGATTGCCAATCTTTTATCAAGAGTTGTGATCGTTGTCAAAGAATGGGGAGCGTCACTAAGAAAGGCGAGATGCCACGAGAAAACCATCATGGAGGTTGAACTATTTGGCGTATGGGGATCGACTTCATGGGTCCGTTCCCCATGTCTCGTGGTTACACGACATTCTTCTTGCTGTGGAGTATGTTTCCCGTTGGGTAGGCGATTCCCACGCACGAGCGACTCAAGGTAGTGATCAAGTTCCTCCACAAGAACATTCGACTCGATTTGGAGTCACGAGGCGTTGATCGTGATGGGGGTGGCGTTTTAATAATAAGTGGCTAGGCGGCGTTCTAGCCAAATATGGTGTGAAGCATAGAGTCACTCCCTTACCATCCACAAGCAAGCGGGCAAGTGAGCTCGCCAACCGAGAGATCAGCGATTTTAGAAATCGGTTGTACATCGCAAGGATTGGGCAAAGTAGTTGGATGATGCTCTTTGGGCCCTCTGGGATGCTTACAAAGCTCCCATCTGCCATCTCCATATCAAATGGTATTTGGTAAATCATGCCATTTACCGGTTGAATTGGAGCACAAAGCATATTGGGCCACGAGGAGAATCAACATGGATTCGAGGCCGGTATGATGAGAAGTGACCAACTGTTGGAGCTTGACGTGTGGAGAATGAAGCTTTTGAGAATTCTCGGATATCTGAGGAAAGAGCTCGGAAATTCCACGATCTCCACATTCGTGCCAAGGATTCTCACCGGTAATGAAGTTTTGCTTTACAATGCTCGACTGTCTCTTCCCGGAAAGCTCAAGTCGAGATGTCGGTACGTATACCGTTTCTTTGTGCACATGCGATGGGAGTTCTGAGTGCTAGACTCAGTGGCAACATTTTTAAGGTGAGCGGTCAATACCTCAAATCCTACTTCAAGTCACACTTGACCGAGAAGTTAAGGTGACCAAGCTCAGCGAACCGTGATAAGAGTGCCGTCGAGCTAGTGGCGATAATTCTAACACTGGTTGGGAGGTAACCCAACAGCTTACATCTTTTGTTTTGTTGCTTTCGTTTTTTGGTTGTTTTCTTTGTTTGTGTCGTGTCTCGTTGTTTTGTTAGATCCCAAAGTTTAATAGCTTTCTTTAAAAAAAAAAAAACAAGTACTAGCGACCATGGTGGTCGCGAGGTGTCGTCACGAGAAATGGGCGAGCGTTTTTGGTGGCGGCGAGCTCGCGGCCAAGCTCGCGATCGTGAGCTCGACCGCGAGATCCATCATGACCAGCGTCGACCCGCGCCCGCCGTGACCAGCGTTTTAACTCTTTTCCCCGTTTTGTAACCTACACGCACACACGCACATTTTTTCTCAAACTAGCGACGCTCACCTCTCAAACACCATCTCAAGCACCCAAGACACCTCTCTCCCCAATTTTCTTGCGTTTCTCCATCAAATCCACTCAAGGTATGCTATATTTGCTTCATTCTTCATGGGTTTCGTTTCTTGAGCATGATTTGGAAGGATTTTATCAATTGATGTGGGTTATCTATATTTGAGAAACTAGGGCTTATTTTGTTAGATTTGTTTGGTGTTTGAGCATGGTTAGTCAATGTTAGGTTTATTAATGTTTATACACGTATATTGTTAGTTTAATTTGCCTACATTGTTGATTTGGGTTCAAAATTTGAAAATATGTTTAAAATTTATTTCGTGCTTTCGTGACCGCGTTCGAGGTCATTGGGTCTGAATCTAGGCGCTCAAGGCACTGCTATCTGCTGGCGCCCGTCTGTGACCGCTAAACCTTGCTTACGACCACCCTCGCGACCCGAGGTGTGGTCGCAATCGCCCGAGCGTCGATTATGCGATTTTTGGTCACGTGTGTGTTTTCCCCATTTTTTGTCTTGCTAAATCATATGAAAATATGGAAATAATTTGACTAAGTTGAAGTTTGGGGATCTATATTGAGCATTTTGGTTGACATTATCTTGATAGTTTTATACGTACATGCGCCGACTTTGAAATATTTTTAGGTACAATATGCCGCGTACTCACGGTCCTGGCGCAAGCGAGCATTGTCTCCACTTCCCACGACGAGCCACAAGATGAGCTCCACGACGACCTACGATGAGCATCATGATGAGCCTCTGGCGAGCCACGCAATGCGCCACAAGATGAATTCGATCCGTAAAATTTTGAGTCGGTCGCCGAATGACTCGTCGAGCCGTTGGAATCGATTGGTGAGATTATGGCATAGGCATTCACGGTTCATGTGCATCAATACGTGTCGAGATATGGGTATAGGCAATGATGTGGCGTGGTTGGCGAGAGATCGGGCCGCTCGGTTATCACAGCCAACTATCTAACATATCGGATCCCGATGCTGGAATTCACCGACTATCCATGTCCACAAGACAAATGGAATGTCGGATTACATCACGTTCGACTTGACAATGAGCCCGTCAACTATCCGTGGGCGAACTTAATGGAATAATCAATGGAGATCCGGAGGAAACTACATAGGGGCGTCGAGTACGGTCCAAAGTGTATGGCCAAAGTTCATGGACTCCGGACTCGAGCACACTTCGTACTATGATACCTCGAGATCGAAGGCTAGCTCGTCTGAATCCGGTCCGTTACTTCCACGGCTCATCACGTTCACCTTACATGGCGTTCGAATGCCGGCCTTGTTCTATCCCAAGGCATGTGCATCACGATTGGAGCCATGTTCAACGTAAGATGCATGCCGGCATGTTCCTAACTCGGCACTTCCACATGCGGTCCACGGTTTGAGCGATTCAAAGATATGCATAGAGTTCATTACCCCATTCTTGATTTTTGGGATAACAATTCGAGAGTCCTATCTCTCACGACATCTTCTGGACAAGCCATGCTATACGTCCAGACGTTCTGAAGAGCACCCAGGCGATACCGTGGCTGTTATATGATCAAACGGCCATCGGTTTCCGCCTGCCCAATCCAGAGCTCACGAAGATAAGCCGCTACTTTCACGCGGATTCGATTGGAATTTGAGCTCTCTGCGACTATGATGGACGCGGCGCTGAGCACGCGCAAGGCGATGTCGGCGAGCAATCGCATGAGGAGCAAGCCGGGCGGAAGTGGCTCCGGACAGCGGCATATTGCACCCGCCACCCGTTCGAGGTGATCCGGGATTTATGATCGATTAGATCAAATAGATGGTCGTCTCAACCATATTAGCGAGTCGACCTCGATGATGGAGCAGCACAAGCCCTCTTCACTCAACACCGAGCACATCTCGAGCAACAACGTAAGATGATGGAGATGATGCGACAATGGAATCGATGCTGGCGATTTTATCCGCCACCGAATGTGTGACATTCCAGGTAAGTTTTCTCTCCAACTACTCTTTTACGCAAACCTTATTGCTTCCACATGTTCACAATAAGTTTGGGGGAGTAAACGAGTTTAGTTGGTTGAGAATCGCTTTATGTTTCTATGCTTTATTGTTAAGTTGTTATGCTTTGGGGTCTTTTGTCGTGTTTTTGTTTTGTTTTTGTTTTTGTGTCATCGATCAACGAGTTAAGTGAAGTGTATTAATCCATGTGGTCAATGACGATAGAAATTTTGGTGAAATTTAATGATAGTATGCATGATATGTTAGAAAATGACGCATGAATGACGTGAGATAGCTTAGCTTGTTGTTTTCACCATTTGCTTATCCTCAGTGAGACATGAGCTTCATCAGTATACATATCTTGTCTGATTTACATTAATTGTGTGATATCATGCATGTGATTATCTTCTAGAACTTGCCGTTTTTCCGTATCGAGGTCGTAATATGTGTTTAATTTGGAAAGGATAAAAGACCATCTTTGTTAACCACATATTCACCCAAACACTAACCCGATGATATATACCATTTGTCGCCTTCTTTGAGCCTTTATTAGACTTTTTCTTTCGATTAACCGGATGATAGGAGGTGAGGATGGATATGGGAATCAAAAGGGGTTGAAATTTTGATGTAGTTATGACGAGAAAAGTTCTTTTAGAAAAATACATCTGTGGTGAAGAATAGTACATTTGTTGTGAATAATATACCCTATAAGCTCTAGAAAAGAAAAAAAAAAGAAAAAATGATAAGTTCACTATGTGTGTTGAGCATAAAGGGTCTTTAATCAAAGTATAGGTACCTTCTGTGGCATAAAACGTTGATTTAGCACGTTGGGAAAGAAGAGGAAAATGGACAAAGTCCATATGTGTCGAAAAGTATAAATGGGGGTGCTTGGAATATTTTTGAGTCACTTAGCCATATATTATCCTACCTTAATGTAATACCCCGCATTCCTGTAGCAGAGATTAGCCCCTAATTATGAGCTTATTAGAAGGGCATTGCATCCTTAATAAAGAGTTGTTAAGCTAGAAGCTTTTATGCTAAGCTTAGCGTCGACAAAAATAAAATTTGAGAATTATTCGAGATCGATTCGAGATGGAACCTAAGATAAGATTCTTAGGTCTTGTTTAGAATAAGAAGACCTATATTTTGAGAGTCTTGAGATGATAGATACATGCTCAACGAAGTCTTGATTTCAAAGTTTTATCCTTTGTTTCATACGTTTGCGATTAAACCCTAATCGTCGGCGAGTGTCTAAAATGGTTTTGAAGCAAAGAATGTTTTAAAATCAAAGTTTAATGTTTATAATATGTTATTTGAGTTTAAAATATAATTTCAAGCAATGAGCATTTTATTTGAAATTTCGTTCTGAAATTGGAACGATATGGATTAATAGTATGCATTTATAACGTTGGTATTATTTATAAAGAAGTGTACATTTTTGTAAATTTATAAAACATGATTATTCATCATGTATTAAAGAAAAAGGAAAATGGTGGAATTTTGGAGAATTCTTGAGAATTCTCTAGAATTGGATGAATAATCACTTTTATTAAAGAAAATGTAAAATAAAATAGAAATTTTATTAAATACTCATAAATTGTTGGAGATCACTATTCATCTCCTTCATTATTTTTCTCACATTTTCGAAACACACACTCACACACACTCCAAGGTGAAAATTTTCAAGCTCAATTTTAGAAGATCCAGCCGTTGGATTTTCAATCCGTCTTCAAATTAAGGTATATCTCAATCTTTAGAACGCATCTACGGTTTGAAATTTTGAAAAATATGAACTTATGAGCATGTTATAATTTCGGTCCTTTAGATGAAATATGAATGGAGATGTTGTTGTTCGATTATTTCTTGATATTACGTTAGATTAAATCACGATAAGTTGTTTAACGTTGAAATTTTAAGCATATGCTCATTGTTGATATATTGATGATTTTCAAAATCGTGGAGACCATGATCTTGAATATATGATGTTGATATGCCTAATATTCTTTCATATATGTGTTGAGGAATTGATATAAACATGTTTTGAGCGAGAAAACGTTTGAAATCGAAACCGTTGGAAAACTCCTAAAGTGACCGAAAACCCTAGCTTCCATAATGATGAAATTTTGATTTTATTTGATCATTTTGAGCTCATATTTGGATTCTATGATATGAATAAAGCTTAAAATGATTTATTGGATTTTTCGGTCGACGATTTGAAAACCGAAAATTTTAGTTTGACGTCGAAAATTGTTTTCAAAGCCAAAGCTTTGATCTTTATGTTTCATTGATAAATTAATGATCTTTAATGATAGTTGAGCATGTATATAGATTCGTTGGTGTTAGATAACGTCTTACGTGAATTTTCGACGTTAGGCCTAAAAGTGACGTCTTAAGGGGCCGTTGGATTATGGGCTAAGATTGGATGATTGAAGCTTGGTATTGAGTTTAATATGTTCATTGAAACATATGGTGATGAATTGGTGGAGTTTGAGCTATGTTTGGATTGTTTGGTTTTAATATGGCGATGCGTTTATAAACGTTACGCTGCCAAAATTTAGATAGAATTTGTTTGCTAATAAGATGTTAAAGGATCTGAATGACCCAAGTTTTGATAGACCATAGTGTCTTAGATTTGATATCGAGAAGATATGATCGTGTCGACGACTAATATGAGTAATGTTCTTGTTTGGCTCTTGATAGGCTTTTATGCCGTTTTATATGGATAAAGAAAGAAATTGAATTGAGAATTTGTTCCTTAGCTCTAAGGAACATCCGGTCAGTATAAATATTTTCTAATATGATATGCTTATACTTTTATGTTTCAAAATGATATGAACCGCATTTATGAGCAAAGTTTCAAAGTTAAATGACTTTTTGTTTTGAGCATGAGCATGATGCATTACCTATCCACGGAATGAAAGAAAGAAAAGAAAGAAATGATAAAGAGTACGGCCGTGGCATGGTACCGCTTCGGTCCATCAACACGGGTATGTTATGATGTGAGATTTACCGACGTCGGATGGCGACCCTTCGGTCATAGCGTGTTTGAGAAGGAGGCCTACTTCTCAACACATAGACATAATCCGTGGATATGGGAAGAAAAGTTGTCTGCAGACATAGACCATGCATATGCATATTTTATGACGATCTACGAAATGAAAGCAAGTAAGTGTTTATTTATGAAAAGCATGCATGAGTTATTTCACTAAAACCTCGGTGCATTGCAAATGTTATGGCAAGTCAATCATATAGCCCTAAGGGCAATGTTTCAAATGTTTTGGCGTATACCCACCGTGCATTTTGTACTCACGCCCGCATGTATTTCTAAACGTGCGGGTTGAGCTTGAGAGGATCTTTGGAATCGAATGTTGTGCAAGGAGCTTCTCTAACGTTTGACTCATGATGAAATTGTTAAATTGTTGATATGATTTATTTGAAGTTATCATGTTTTGATGCCACGAGTTTTATGTCTTCATACATAATTCTCACCACACTTCTCGTTGCGAACTTTGGCCTTCATTTGCTATTATGTTTTGCTATGCTAAATCAACCGACCTAATCTTGATAACGGTCATTAGTTTGTTGTTATGATCTCGACATCGCTGTTACGTTGCCGACTTGCTTATGAAAATGTGGATTCATTGAAATGCCTTATGAATAAGGATTTACTTGAAAGTTCGAATAGTTTTGTTAGACCCAATAAGATGTATATCATGTCTTGGGCATGTTGTCGAACCATACTGAAACATCAAAAGATTTTCATTGTTGTGAAAACATTTCTTAAATACATATATTCTTAGTATGGTTATCCTTTTGTAATTATTGCCTCACCGTTGTTAGTTTTCATTCAATTCTTCATTTTAGTTTGAAAACCTAAACTTAAACTTTTGTTAAACTTCCGTCATTTCTTTGATCATAAAATTTTTGATTCCTTAATGACGGAAGTTGATGTCATATGTCGATTTGAGATGTATTATTGGTCAATTGTTCTTATTGATTATCGAAAGATCGTTCTTAACCCACGTCACGGTCCAATTACTTGACTAATTACGTGGTTAAGTAGTCGGGCTGTGACACTTAACCAATGTGCCTACATTACAACCTATGAAAAGACCTATTTGATCCTAATTTGAACACATTTGACGCGGTGGAGATATTAGAGAAACGGCAAGCCTATGGTAAGATGTTGTATTGCATTGATCGTTGAGTGTATACACGTCCCACATTTCTTTATGAGTAGAGTGTATCCTATATTTTACACACATGCCGCTGAGGTTGAATTAAATGAGTTTTGCCGTCAATTGTTGTTTGTGTTGAGTTGACTAACGTCGTCATGTGCACTAATTTTGAGCGTTGATATGTTTACGGGGCTAGAATGGTTATCATCTTTGCTACGCTCGTTGATCTTTTCGCTGTGTCTTCTGTTTTGGTTTTGTTTGAGGACAAACAATGATTTAAGTTTGGGGTTTGATAAACGCGCATTTTACACGCTTATAGTTGATATTTAAAGATGAGTTTAGGTCATTTAATGTGCGTTTACGTATCGATTCTTAATGTTTTATCTATTTCTAGAAGATACTGCTCTTGGGTGTTCTTTTAGTGTTGTGTAGGTCCATATGTTGAAAATAGAAGTAAGGAACGAAGCACGAGCCAAAATACTCAATCGACACGGTTCTAGCGACCAGCCTAGCGGTCGCTAGCTGGCCGCCAGCAACCCACGCGAGAACCAAGCGAGGCGCGACCACGACCTCGCACGCGAGCCAAGCCCAGCCACGAGAAAGTTATCAGACGATTTATGGCGACCATGGCTAGCGACCGCTGTGCCATGAGGAAACCATCTTGGCGCAAGGAGGCGGCCCGAAAGGAGTATGAGAATTTGGGGTGTGCCAATATATACGGCAACACCGCGCCCCCAACCGCACACACGTTCCGAACCTCTTTTATCAGTTTTCATCGCTTTTCATTTTTTAGCTCTAGCCTCCATCTATTTTCATTCTAGAGTTTAGTTGATCATTGTTCTTCATTAGTTTTACGTTTTGTCACGATCCTAACGTTTTCGTCGAGACAATCTTTGCAAATTTCGTTTTATTTGAGGTTGGGATTCAAGCCCAACGATTGTTCATCGACGCCCAATCGGGTTTCATTTATATAATTTCTATTTTATGGTTAAATCGTATTTTATTCCGCTTATTATGTCCGCTAGATTTTCATTCTAATCCTAGGGTTTGCATGATCCGATCTTATATGTTGTGATTCTGTTATCGCTATTTACCTTCCACGCATCGATTCATGATTCTTGGTGCTTATTTATATGTGTTAATTTCGATCAATCTTGATGCATATCTAGTTGTCGGTTAATTACGTAATTGTATTAATTGTCAATCGATCTCGAATGCATGATACTGAACGAGCCTTGAGTCGTGGTCGAGATAGAATATTCAGTAGGAAGTATATTCTTTGTGATCCGTTTGAGTTGCTTGTTTTACCTAGAGGCGTATGATAATAGGGAAAACTAGTAATCTCATACCGCAATTGTCATATGAAGTTATCGGTTATATATGTGATCTTCCATCATGCACGGATTAAAATTGGTTAATAGGAGCAGGATAAACATACGTTGTGGATAGGATTAATGCATCCTTGGGTTAATCGTCCTTATCTGCTTTTAACATCCGAGTGTTTATTGCTTTATTTTATTTTCTAATTTGTTACCTCTGCTTTAGATTGAATTCCGAAGCCCTAAAATCTTACCAAACCATATATGTTGCTTGGATAATGATGAATCATTGTTGAGTTAGCTTCTGTGTTTTCGCATTACAATCCCTGTGGATACGATACTCGCTTACCTTCTATATACACCTTTACGTGTGAAAAGGGAGCGATCATGAGGCGTGATGCTATGCTATTTCTTTTCCAAATTCAAGTATTAGAACAAAAATACGAAAATAACAAACAATATAATAAAAACTTCATATAGATACATGCGGTACAAGCACACGTTCTAGAATGTAAATTAATGAGACAATTTATTTTGAATAGTTCACCTCATCTTTGTCAAACAAATGATACTCATTCACCTCATCTTCCCACCAAGTCTCGCTTCAACTCAGGGAGCAGACTCATCTTCATCTTCATCTTCAAATCCCCAATTCCACTTCATCCACCATACCTTTCCCAAAAAAAGTATATTGGGCGCATCAAGCAACAAGATCCGCATCAAGTAATACACAAAAATGCAATAAAATCAATTCATAACGCACGACACAATAACCACGCCCAACCGTACTAGCTCGGCGCCTAATTTCTACAAAGCAACAAATTATGCGTAACCAAAACATACAACGCAAACATGGATCAAAATCAAAACATCGAAAACCAAAACAAAATTAAATAGATAAAACTACGGAAAATTAGAGTGCGAACCGTAAAATAAGCCACTGGATTGGTCGGTGAAGTCGTTGAGATCTTTCCTCCGATCTCTCCATCATTCTGAAACTAACAGACGCGAAATGAAACCCTAGTCGCAATCGCATGAAGGGTGATGTAAACCCAACCACCACCGCCACCACCTCTTGCCAATAATTGGGTTTTGAGGCCGACGACTAAAGCAACATCAATGCGCAGCACAAGAAGGTATTACCCGTGCCCATATTTATGTGATGATAGATAGAAGAGGGAGGAAGGAGCATTATGTATGTATATAAATTGTATGTATATTCGCTTCAAATAGCGAGAGAGAGAGAAGATGAGAGGAAGAGAAGATATATAAATTGTATGTATATTCGCTTCAACCGAAAGTGTGGAGCTCTAGAGAGCTCTCACGAGCTTGTTGGTGAAAATGGTTAAGCAATATGTTAATAAACTCACACGTCGTGAGTTCGGATCTCATGCCTGTTTTTTTATTTATTTATTTATTTATTTATTTATGACATAGACTACGCTATTTTATTAAAACACGCACATACACTACGCTTTCTAAGCATAGTCTATACCCACTATAGACTACGCACACACACTACGCTTTTGTTGCGTAGTCTATACTTCAAAAATTAAGCATATAGACTACGCTTTTTACGAAAAAGCGTAGTCTATAAGGTGTAGAGAAAAGTGATATTTGTAGTAGTGTCTCGATCACGTCTGTCATCGACTGATGCTATAACTGCAAGCCTTTCGATATTGTAGTCATCATATAACACTTAGCAATATTGTTTAACTTATGCCAAAGTCTGCTTGTCTCTCGAACATGTGTTGTTCTGTGATAAGAACATATTCATGTTTCGCTTCCACTCGATATAGTTCGGACTCGAATAAATGATTTTGTGCGAGCATATTGATAATCGGAGTAAGAGACTTATCTGAAAAGTAATGTAAACACATAATCATACGATCGTATATACTTCATGACAATAATATTTTAACCTTTTAATAAAACAATATTGGTTGAAACCTATAATTACCTAAGGAAACCCACATACAAGCTATGCTTGTTTGCATATTTATTGTTATACTTTTACGGGTCTTATATATAGAATACAAACTCACTTGCTCCGAGCTTCACAAAATATCAAAGCTATAATCCAAAGAAACATAATCAACTATTAAATAACAAATATTTTGGTTTTCGCATTAACTTACATATTTATCAACGTGCAGGACATCTGATGCAATGCATCATGCATGCTCTATGTTCTGTTAATCAAATGTAAGCGTAAAGCATATATATATACATGATTATGAAGAGCCAATTTTTATATGTTGATAGCATTGAAACACAATAACAAAAATAGGAAATTTAAGTATCGGGAATCCAACTTTCTCAACCTTCCACGTCAATCTTCACAGATTAATTAGAAAGCTGCGTTTCATACGATCCGTACGTACCTTTCTGTCTCATTTCACAACTCAGTTTTATTAGGGAAGAGAATTATCTCGTCTATACGCTACAGTATACCCTTTGTCCTGCTTCACATATATGGAAATCATCACTTATTAAATACTAGTTTCTAGTTATTGCCTTCCAATTTCTTCTTAATATATATATATTAGTCGAGGAATCCTAGGTAAACTAATCTGTAACACATTTAATTTTTATAGAATTTCCTACAAGTTGATCTTAAACTCACATTTGAACAAATTTTCACCTAATGTTTTTTTTTCTTTTCTTCGTGGAAATCCACAACTGCTTTTAGTACGTGCTAAGTAAATCTTTGCTTGTAAACTTGGAAATTTAAGTGTAACAAAAGTTGATCAATAGAGATGATACTTTTCTATTTTATTTTTATTGTAATAGAATTATCAGTTTCTCTTGAAACTTATACGTATGTGATAATAAGAAATTATTATTTTCTTGATCTAGAATAATTTGTTGAAAACCTAATCAGGAAGAGATAAATGTGGATTAAGAAGGCGTTATATATAAAGAAAGGAATTGACAAGAAATGTATGGAGTGGATTGTTTTATTGTAATGATGGAAGGGGTGCACATGTGAATAGGTGGGTACGTGATTTGTCGTTGAGGAATAGAGACAATGTTTGATAGCCAGAAGGAATGCCAACTTATATACATATCTATCTATATATAACCATTTAACTTTTATATATATGTGTCATAATGCAGATACTGATGACATCTCGTGATACACTCATTGAGCATAGAATATAATAAAAATATGTATGCTCACTTATTTCAGTTTTATTTGAATGCTTTCGGAGCCAAAAATTGTTAATTGGGTTTTGCCAGTTTTCCTAATATAGGTTTTTCTGCTGGCTGTTGCTTGCTACTGCATATAATTTCCAACTTGGGAAAGCAATTTTTTCTTATTATATTTTACTTCACTATTATTCAAGCTAAACAAAGTGACTAATGTTTAATGTTTATTAACTAGACAGAAGATAAAAAACTTAGATAAACAAACTCTGAAAAATGTATTGACTCAACGAATATTATGCAATTAACCTACTAATTAAATTACCAATATTTAATTCAATTTCATATGAAGGATCACAAAAATAACCACAACCTCTCTTAATTTCAACTAGTTTTGTGATAGTTGATTAGTATAAATTCAATCTCTTAGGTCTCAAGAAAATTTACTAACCCAAGTAGCTCTCATAAGATTATTCCTCCTACGACTATCTCTACTCATAGTGTGTGTCTTGAATTCGATTGTACAACTAAACCCGCTAAGTATTTAATTGAACAATTAAACTACATCATCAATTATCTCAACATGAAATTAAGCACCAAGAGCCACAAATCATGAATTGAAAGATAATTAAATTGGTCTCAATAGATCAATCACATAATCTCAATCAAGTTATATAAACCCTAGAATCAACTAGAAACTTAGTTATGCATAAATGAAATTAAACAAGATAAAAATGAAAGAAATAAAGAAAACATTATTAAATGGAAGAGTAAATAACGGCCATTTTTTATAATCACGACAAACAATTTCATTCATTGAGTCTAAAATCTTCAATTTCTACTTCAAAAGTAAATCTAAAATTTAGAGCTAAGGAATTATGGATGAAGACCACAAGTTTAAAAGGTTTCCAAGATACCAATCAAGCGTAAGTGAGATGTTTTTATGTATGGAATCTAAAAGAAATTAATAACAATTGGAGAAGGTAATCGAGTCCTAATAAGGATAAAAAATATATTAAAAATAGGAAAAATCACCAAAAATCTAGAAAATACGCTTCGTGCGTCCCAGGCGCCGTCTATGCAAGGTCTGATATGATCCTCGTTGGTACGAAGGATCTATCAGCACGCAAACGTGAAATTGACGCAGCAACTCGATGGAATAACAATTGGAAGAACGAACAAGATGGAATATTCCAAAACCTCTGAATCTAACCCAAGAAGTGATATAGGTCAGTATGTCGCCTATACCCCAACGTGAAATTGACGCAACAACTCGAGGACGATGAATGACATACAAGCGAGGGATGCATGTCTCGTTGATACGTCGATAAATGAATTACTTGGCAAATCTCAAGAAATTCGAAGAGCTAATGAAGAAAGAATAAAACTCACATATATTGGTAATATAAAACTGAATATTTTCGTATGCTTACAAGCCTTTATATAGGCTGAAAAATGAACTATAATCCTTATCAAAGAAGGAGTCCTTATCAAAGTAGGAAACTAACTAATATAAGAGACCTAATTAAACTATGAAATTATTTAATCTAACATCTAAATGGGCTGCGAAAATAATTAAAAAACGTGGCCCACAATATAATATACTATAAGTCTTCAAAAATTAAGCCCATCAAGGTCGACTGCAACGGTTGGCCATGAAATCACCCCACTGATGTGTCCGTGGCGCTGACACTGCAGCTCATGCTCTGATTGTCGGGGCCTATGCTGTTTCCAATGCATTGTGTCGCAATCCCGATGCTTCTGCCGCAGGATGCACGTTCTTCTTTTTCCTCACTATTCTCCTTCGTTTGAGCTCCGATTCACGCACGATTTTTTCCTATGGACTCCTATCTTATTCTTTAAATTATTTCTATGAAGTCCAATCTCATAAATGGTCACTCCATTTTTAGAAATTTCCTCCAGACATGCAAACAAGTATCAACTCTAAAAGATAAACAAATCAAAGCATAAACTTGTTCCAAAAATGATTTCCTCTTATGAATTCATCACAATTACACCTTAAAAATAATTGAGAATCCATATTTTCCAAACCCCCAAACTTGAACATTTGTTTGTTACTGAACAATGAAAAAACAAAAACAAACAACACAAAAATGGCAAGGTGAATTGGTGATGATAAATGTCTTAAATTTTTTAATAAAATTTCACAAATTACTATCACATGCAATATTCTCATCTCAATGTCACACATATGACCAAATGTTAACATATAACCTCTTCAAAATTTAAATCCTCACGACATGGATACATAGAAAAAAAATGACCCGATCGTCTTTAAATTTCTATATTAAATTGACCCAAAAAATGACCCTATCATTACTTCTGAGAAAAAAATATTAAAATAAATATAAAAAAATGAACCTTTCATTACTTCTGAGAAACAAAAAATTAAAATAAAATTTATTAGTTGTCGTAATTGTTATTTCATATATACTAGGACAGTGAATATTTGGTGATTCTAATTGAAAATGCTTATCCATTGTGGCCAGGCATATACTAGGACACACTATCACGAATTAATCAAAGCAATCTATTAATAGTATCAACTTGAAAATGCTTATCCATTGTGGCCAGGCATATAGGATCAATTCGATCCCTTTCATTTGAGAACTAGATGCTTCTTTTATTCTTTTTCTATAGGAACTATACCTTTTAATTAACTGTAAGCAGTCTTTCGATTTGCTCAATGATAATTAGGATCGATTATTTCATGGATTTATAATTTTTTTATAGTTTCAATTCTGGTTAATAGTGTTAATTAGGGTTGTTTATATATTAGTTTTATCTTTAAATTACTTGATTAAAATAGTAAGTTTGATGGTGGCACACCAAAAATATAGGGTGGAAAATCTCAAGTAAATACAGTTGGACTAGTACTCGTCAATGACATAATTTGATTTTGAATTCCATCACACCTTATACATCCTTAAATATCAGCTACAGAGATTTCTCAGGTCATCAAAAGAAAAAGATAAAAGATAATATCTTATTTATAGTAAGTGCTATGAGTATTTGTGAGCAACGCAAGTGTCGTTTATATCATTAATACTTTAAGGGGTGTTTACTTTGCATGATTATGTTCGATAGATAAAATTAATCCAATCTAATCAAATATTTACTTTTAAGGATTAATATTTGAAGATATCCCAAAGCCCGAGATTATTTTAATCCTTTGAATTGTTCTTCATTACTTTTAATCCAACCAATATAGATAGAATTGAAATAATCCTCCAAATAAAGGGAGAATTATTTATCACAATTTTAATTATTCACTAATCCTTTGTAATAAACAAAGGATTGATAGATTATCTTATCACACATTTAATCCATCAAATAATCAATCCTTCAAATACTAATCACGAAAAGTAAAATAATAATCAATGTAGTCTTTCAATTATATTCTTGACATTTAAATGGTAAAATAGCATCGTATGATACCGATTACTCAATTAAGTTATAATTGAATAAATATGACTATACGAGTTGTTCATTAATCACATCTTCATGGAGCATTCTAAATTCTCTCATTTGTAAATCCAAAGGCCCGTTTAATTATTTTAGCCGTTGTTGAACACGCACTAATTGAAAATCTCCATTTCACAGCCATAGTTATGTTATTTCAATACATATAATTTATGTAATGAGACTGATAAATCTTGTAAAAGTAGATTTATGAAAGTCAGAAGAACACGAGAGGCTTTTACGTGGTTCGATCAAAATAAAGATCTACGTCCACGGAGGAGTGATTCTTCAATATTTTCATTATAAGAGATTACAATGAGTGTATCTAAAAGCTCGAGTATTCAAATAGTTGCTAACCACTCTACCTTCATTCTAACTTCTATTTATACATGCTATGGATCACTCTAGATTACTACGGATCCGATCTCAGAAGATATATTCCTTCCTCGAATATCTCCTTCAATATCTCCTTTAATATCTCCTTCCATATCGATAGGATATGGTTGATCTTCGAAGGGTTTAGGCGTCTGGCCTTGGGCCGAACCGCAGTCGCCTATTAGGTCGCCCAGTTCATTGGGACTTGGGCCGCTATCGGGCCCGAGCGGTTAGACCATATCCCATCATAGCCCCCAATTAATTGAGTAACAATCGTGCGAGGTGGGGTGAAGTATGAATTTTGGCCGAGGTTGGTTGTTGCTTCGTTATTCCTCCTTTTGATATCGAGATTGAATCATGATCGCCGAGGTCCGAACCGAGTCGATGTTTTGCCGCTCCATACTGCGTTGGACATTTGCCGAGGTCCGAACCGAATGTCCGAAGTGGATGGCGATATCCTTTCGTGAGGAGAATATCGAGGTCCGAATCGACTTGGGTGATTTGTCGTCGTCCGGATCGACATCGACGACGCGTCGAGGCTGTTAGCGGGGCCGAAGGTGGATGGAGATGTCCTCATTGAGTAGGAGGATACCGAGGTGGTCGATCGACCGAAGTGCATCTTCATGGAATAAGAGAGATGCCGAGGTGGTTCGACCGACAGGCGGAACGCCTTCATTGAACGAGAGAGGATCTTGAGGTGGTCAATCGACCGGAAGTGGAAAGTCCTTATTGATTAAGAGGATGCCGAGGTCCGGACTGAGCTAACCGGGCTGGAGTCAGAGTGATGATTGCATGATTAGATTGGCATGTTCGCTCATCCTAGAATACGTCATATGTGCCAGGCGGTTGGTGGGCGCTTGAAACGCTACTCGCGTCTACTTCACGTCAAGTCACGGTTAGCCACGTGGGAAGTTGAATAGGCAGTTTTTAGGCACTTACGTTGCTTTAAATAGATCAGAGAACAGAGAAACTGTTCATTTCCTTCCATATCCATTTTGCTCCATAGAAAGAAAATCGTAACTCTTCGTAACTTATTTCGTAACTTCGTTGAAGAAAAAATTCCTCATTGAAAAGTAAGTATGTCTTCTTCCTCTCTTCTACGCCTTCCCAGAGAGATATCTGGTTCTACCCGATCATCTTCTTCCACCGATAGTGAGATGGAATTTAAGGATTATATATGTTATACCGTCGGGTAGATCTAGGGTATTAGTGCTAGGGTTCGGTGGTACCGCTTTGTATGGGATAGTTATAAGATTAGGGATGCTAGTTCCTCTTTGAGCACCGAGGTCTCAGAAGATAGCATCGAATTTCATATTCCGGCGGAGGCATGGTGGTGCACGCCTAAAATCTGATAGAGCGATGGCTCATAGAAGGATTTATAATCGTTTGTAGTGAAGCCTTGAAAGTCGGCTTAGATATCCCTAGCTCCCATATTTCTCGAGCATTCAAGAATATTTTCGATTCGACAGGCAGTTGACCTCGAACTCCATTAGGTCGGTGGTGGGCTAGGACTTGCTTGCTATGGCATTAGTGAGCAGCTTTCCTTCAAGTTTTGATGCGTTTTTAGCATGAAGGGTATAGGAGGTGTGTATTACTTGTCACCTCGGCAAGCATTTAAGGTGAATGCCCTCGAAAGTGTCCCATTGGAAAACGAGGTTCTTCTATTTATGGATAAGGGCAACCGAGGTATGAGTGGGGCTAGGTAAAATGAGGAATGTTAAGTGCAAAGCCACAGGCGCCGTAGAGGATGAATCGAACTCGTTGGGTGAGATATCCTGTAATTATACCGAGGACGACCTGGCCGACGGGTGAGCACTTATAAATTGGAAGCTTCGATCTGGTCGATCGGGTGTAGGCACCCTCCTTTACTTTACTTCCTTATATTTCTGACGATTTTGTGCTAATCAATTTCTCTTCTTATTATGCAGTGAAGCTCGATCCTCGCAAGAAGGCGAAGGTGGCGGCTTCGTCTGCTCCAATACAGTCGCCGAGCTAGGGGCCACCGGCAAAGAAGGCGAGGCGGACTGAGCCGAGCAAGGCACCCGTAGTGGTGGCCGACCTCGGCGAATTGATGACGGCACCTCACCGGGTCAGTCCGACCTCGCAATGATACTGTGCTAGGATTATGTACGAGGCGCGGTTCGAGCTCCCCATATCCTTCCCAAAGGTATAGGTTTATGTCTTGTCTGCCGCTATTTCCTTCCGCTATGTGTTTCTTACTATGTGATTTTCGTGACGCGACCACGCGACGGAGGATCTTCACTGTACGGCCGGGGATATGCACCGGATTACCGGTCTCATTATCGAGGGCGTCTCCGATATGAGGCGGTGGAGAGGAAGCGGCACGCCGAGATCGCGAGGCCACCGCGAGGTCGTGAGGGTGATCGCCTTTTCACACGTAAAAGTGTAATGATAGGTGTAAGCATCGTATCCACGAGATTGTATCACGAAAACATAGAAGCTAGCTCAACGATTATTCATCATTATTCGCACGTATAAAGGGTGAGAGGTTTTAGGCTTCGAATTTAATCCAAAGCAAAGGTAACCAAACAAGAATATAAATAAAGCGATAAAAACACGAAGATGATTACGAAGGAAGACTAACCCTGGGATGCACCAATCCTATCCACAACGATGTTTATCCCGCTTACTAACCGCTTTAATCCGCATAAGACGGAAGATCACATATATAACCAACAACTTCGCCACGACAATTGCGGCAGCTGATTACTAATTTTTCCTATTACGATTACGCCTCTAGAGGAAAATAAGCAACCCAAATGGATCACTAAGACTATGCTTCCTACGAATGTCCTATCTCGCCACGACTCAAGGCTTATTCGTATCATGCATTCAAGATCGATTGACAATTAAAACAATACGTAATTAATCGACAACTATGATATGCATCAAAATTGATTAGAAATCAATACATATAAATAAGCACCAAGAATCATGAATCAATGCCTGAAGGTAAATAACAATAGCAGTGAATCACAACATATAGGATCGGATCATGCAAACCCTAGGATTAGAATAGAAAACTAGCTGCATATAATAAACGAAACGAAATAATGAATTAACCATAAAACAGAAATTAAATATATAAAACCCGAGGGAAGCGTTGGATGAACAATGGTTGGTCTCAATCCAATCCCAAGTGAACGAACGGAAAATAACGGAAAACACCGGACAAAACGTTCCGATCGATAACTAAACGATAAACTAAACTAGACTAACATAAAAACAATACTAGAATTAAACTCAAAGAAGATTAAAGCTAAAGAAAGGAAAACTGAGGAAAATCAAGTAAAATAGGTCTGGGGCGTGTTTGGAGGCTCCTGGGGCGCGAGGGGGTGTTGCCGTATATATAGCACACCCCAAACCCTAATTTTCTTCGCGCTGTCTCGCGACCACCCTTAGCGGTCGCTAGGGGTGGTCGCGAGGTAATCCTCGCTGCCTTCTCGCCCATGGTCGCCTCTTGCGCTCGCCGCGGTACCGCGACCGACTAGCGGTCGCTAGCCATACTCAGTGGTCGCGAGAAATCGTCCAGGTGGCTTTCTCGCTGAAGCTTCGCTTCATGGCGCGCTCTCGCGGTCGCGGTCTTCTGGTTCTCGCGTGTTTCCTAGGCGGCCGACCCAGCGACCGCTAGGTTGGTCGCTAGAAACACGCCCGGATTGTATGTTTTGGCTCGTGCGCTCCTTGCTTCGATTTTCAACATATAGACCTACACAACACCAAAAGAACACCCAAGAGCAAGATCTTCTAAAATAGATAAAACATTAGAATCGATACGTAAACGCATTATTAAACGAGCTAAACTCATCTTTAAATATCAACAATAAACGTGTAAATGCGCGTTTATCAAACCCCAAACTTAAAGCATTGTTTGTCCCCAAACAAAAGCGAATGTAAAGACAAACGAAAGATCAACGAGCATAGCAAAGAGGATAACCATTCTAGCCTCCAAACATATCACCGCTCAAAAACATTAGCGCATACGGCGTTAGTCCACTCAACACAAACAACAATTTACGGCAAAACTCATTTCTTTCAACCTCACAAAGGCATGTGTAAAATATATATAGGATACACTCAAACTCATAAAGAAATTAAGGACGGTATACACTCAAAGATCAATGCAATGCAACATCTTACCATAGGCTTGCTGCTTTCTCTAACATCTCCACCACAAATGTGTTCAAATAAGGATCAAAGAGGTCTTTTGATAGGTTATAATGTAGGCACATTGGTTAAGGTAGGATAATATATGGCTAAGTGACTCAAGTAAACTCCAAGCACCACCATTTAGATATTTCGACACCTATGGACTTTGTCCATTTTTCTCTTTCTTTCCCAACGTGCTCAATTGACGTTCTATGCCTCATAAGGTACCTATACTTTGTTTAAAGACCCTTTATGCTCAACACTCATAATGAACTTAACATTTTTCTTTTTCTTTTCTTTTCTAGAGCTTATAGGGTTTAACATTCACGAACAAGGTACTATTCTTCACCACAGATATATTTTCTAAACGAAACTTTTCTCATCATCACTACATCAAAATTTCACCCCGTTTGATTCCCATATCCATCCTCACCTCCTATCATCCGATTAATTGAAAGAAAAAGTCTAATAAAGGCTCAAAGAAGGCGACAAATGGTATATATCATCGGGTTAGTGTTTGGGTGATAAGTGGTTAACAACGATGGCCTTTTATCCTTTCCAAATTGAAACACATATTGCGCCTCGACACGTAAACACGGCAAGTTCTAGAAGATAATCACATGCATGATATCACACAATTAAAAGAAATCAGATCAAGATATGTATACAAGGAAGCTCAAGTCTCACGGGTTAAGCAAATGGTGAAAACAACAAGCCTAAGCCATCTCACGTCATTCATGCGTCATTTTCTAACATATCATGTGCACTTATCATTAAATTCCACAAAAATTTCTATCATCATTGGCCACATGGATTAACACACTTCACTTAACTCGTTGATCGACGCATACGAAAACGAAAACTAAAAACGTAAAGACGACAAAACAACACAAACGAAAGAAACGACAAAACACGAAAACAAAACAAAGAAAACGTTAGGTTACCTCCCAACAAGTGCTTTATTTAACGCCTTTAGCTAGACCATCACTAACCTCGTCAATCTGGGCGCTTTAGTAGCACTCGACATCTTTCCCGACTTGTGGAACCTTCTAAACTTCGCGATTCACGGATGACCACCACCGACTATGGAAGTGGCCCCCAAACTTGAATGAAACACTCGGAGTTCCATGCCGAGTCCACTTCTTCCTTCTCAGCTTCCTCGAGTGGTTTGGTACCCTCTAAGCGTGAGGCGTGGCGCGCAGCCGGTCATGATCGCAACAATCTTCCGACTTTCCAACGCCGTGTTGCTTGATGGCGTCAGATATGGAAATTTTAGCTCCTCATCGCTAACACGAAACGTGAGGTTTCCTTCCGCACATCAATCAACGCACGCACCAGTTGCTAGAAAAGGTCTACCAAGGATTAGTGGTTGTTGTTTGAATTCGGAATATCTAAAATAACAAAATCGGCAGGAAAACAAAATCCCAATTCTTACCAACACATCTTCGACGATACCTTTTGATATGTGATCGATCGGTCACCATCATCGAAAATCTTCGCCGGCTTCATTTTTCCTAGGTGTAGCCGGTTGAAAACGCTCAATGGCATCGATTGATGCTCGCCCAAGTCGCATAACACATTTGGAAAATTTTGCTCGCGATCTCGCACTCTAACGTGAAACCGCCGATCCTTCGCTTCGGAGGAGCTTTTTGCAAGACGGCATCAAGACTTCTTCGATAGGGAAATTTTCTCAAATTTCCCAAGTTTCTTCTTACTTGCAAGCTGTCTTTTAAGAACTTCATGTAGTCGGCATGTTTCGCAACGCTCAAAGAGAGGCAAATTTATCTCAACTTTCAAAATACCTCTTTGAAACGAGCAAATTCCTCGTCATATTTCGACTTGACAAGTCGACTTAAACGGGACCGAGGAATGTACGTGCGAGGATTAGCCTGGGGTGTTACGGTCGACCTCGCGATCACCGGGATGGTCGCGAGAGTATGCTGCGCTACCGACTCCTTCCTCGCGTGAAGCTATGCGCGCGAGCTCGCTGGCTAATTTCTCCGATCGATTGCTCGCGGTCGGGTTTGCGAAGGCTGGGCGCCGCGAGCAACTCCGGCGCACGGATACTGGATGGCTCGCGGTCGGGTGCGGCAGCGCGCGCCGGTCGCGGCGTCAGGGACAAAATTCATGATGGTCGCGATCGGGCTCATGGTCGTGAGCTCGGTCGCGAAGTTTCTGCGTAATGTTTTCTTGCTCTTCTTTCTCGTAGGGCTCGGTAGGCTCGTCCGCCTCGCCTCGAATGGCGAAGCATCGACTCTTCGGTTCATCTCAGACATTCGGAAATCGCCCGCCTTCAGTAGTGCATTCACTTGTACGGCAATTTGACCGATTTGAGCTTCCAACATTTTTATGTGTTTCCCATGGCCGTAATAATGACTCCAAGTGATTTATCTTCCGCGGTGTTGGCGATGAACGAATTCGATTCGTTGCCAATTGTTGGTTGCTTACAACCAACCGCGCATCATATCTTCGAGACTTGGCTTCCCGGCTCTCGAATCGATCACTATCAAAGCTGCTGTCAAGGTTGTTGAAATTCGAACGACTCCTCCGATTGATGTGGTGGACGCTCTGTCTCAATCGACTTTTCAAAAGAGTGAATTTCTTCACGAGGTCGCCATATTTCAATCACTCAACAAGAATGCTTTGAACGATGGCGTTCTCTCCGCTGGCCATGGATAGCTGTTGGCGCCATCTCTTCTACACCGGCTTGCCTCGCCGATCGGTCGGTTCAATAAGCAGCCCCGCCGACGATCTACCATGCCTCGCCCGCCATGTCACCCACCGTAAAATTGTGTGATTTGCTGCCTCGAGAACCCATGTTGTGGGCATCGCCTCAATAGACCTCTGAATCTCTCCCATGCCTCGAATAATGATTCGTCGTGGTTTTGGCAAAATGAGAGATTTCGCGATGATCTTCTGCGCTTCACGGCATGAAAGTATTTTGATAGAAACTTCTCACAAAGTTTCCCCAAGTGTCGATGCCACCGGTCAAACTCTTGAACCAATCTTTCGCCTTGGTCACAAGAACGAAACCGAACATGCGATCCGGATTGTGTCTTGTGGCACCCCATTCTGCTTGATGGTGTCACAAATGTCGAGAAATGTCTCGAGATGCGATTCGGTCTTCCGTGACTCCTCCCCAAACCGCTCTCCTCGACCATACCGATCGTACGGCTTGAGCTCGAAATTATTTGCATCTACGCAGGGCCCCAACCGCCTCCTTGAACTGTCGGTGGGATGTCGATACATGTGGTTTAGAGGTCTATCCTCCGGAGCAGGACAATGATTCCCGTATTCGCCATCCGACGCGATCTCTGCAAAGTCACCTAGCATGCGTCAACTTGCTCGGGAGGAATGCCCTGCTTTATGGATCGGTGCCATTGCACTGCTTTCTCTCTTCCTCTTCTCCTTGAGAGCTTTCGATCTCGGGATCTAATAATCTTCGTGAGGTCCCCGAGATCTTAGACGCATAAACCACCGTGAGAAGATAGAAATTAGCACTAACAAAAATAAATAAAATAATATATATAATAACTTGAATTAATAAATCCAAATCGTCAAATTATTCCTATGTGATCTTAATAATCCCGAACGGCGCCAAAATTTGATCGCTCATTTTTCACACGTAAAAGTGTAATG
Source organism: Salvia rosmarinus (assembly GCA_036937905.1). Classification (NCBI taxonomy): domain Eukaryota; kingdom Viridiplantae; phylum Streptophyta; class Magnoliopsida; order Lamiales; family Lamiaceae; genus Salvia; species Salvia rosmarinus. The sequence goes on from JAODLM010000384.1 coordinate 39,769, forward strand.
ATAGGTGCAAGCATCGATCCACGAGATTGTATCACTTAAAACATAGAAGCTAGCTCAACGATTATTCATCATTATTCGCCACGTATAAAGGGTGAGAGGTTTTAGGCTTCTAATTTAATCCAAAGCAAAGGTAACAAACAAGAATATAAATAAAGCGATAAAACACGAAGATGATTACGAAGGAAGACTAACCCTGTGGATGCACCAATCCTATCCACAACGATGTTTATCCCGCTTACTAACCGCTTTAATCCGCATAAGACGGAAGATCACATATATAACCAACAACTTCAATTCACGACAATTGCGGCAATTGATTACTAATTTTTCCTATTACGCTTACGCCTCTAGAGGAAAATAAGCAACTCCAAACGGATCACTAAGACTATGCTTCCTACTGAATGTCCTATCTCGCCACGACTCGCGCTTATTCAGATCATGCATTCAAGATCGATCGACAATTAAAACAAGCTATTAATTAATCGACAACTATGATATGCATCAAAATTGATTAGAAATCAATACATATAAATAAGCACCAAGAATCATGAATCAATGCCTCGAAGGTAAATAACAATAGCGAGAATCACAACATATAGGATCGGATCATGCAAACCCTAGATTAGAATAGAAAACTAGCCGACATAATAAACGAAACGAATAATAATTAACCATAAAAACAGAAATTAAATATATAAAACCCGTAGGAAGGCTTGGATGAACAATGGTTGGTCTTCAATCCAATCCCAAGTGAACGAACGGAAAATAACGGAAAACACCGGACAAAACGTCCGATCGATAACGAAACGATAAACTAAACTAGACTAACATAAAACAATACTAGAATTAAACTCAAAGAAGATTAAAGCTAAAGAAAGGAAAACTGAGGAAAAACTCAAGTAAAATAGGTCCAGGGCGTGTTTGGAGGCTCCTGGCGCGCGGGGTGTTGCCATATATAGGCACACCCAAACCCTAATTTTCTTCTTCTGCCATCTCGCGACCACCCTTAGCGGTCGCTAGGGGTGGTCGCGAGGTAATCCGCGGCCTTCTCGCCCGCGGGTCGCCTCTTGCCGCTTCGGTACCTCGCGACCGACTAGCGGTCGCCAGCCATACTTCAAGTGGTCGCGAAATCGTCCGCTGGCTTCTCGCGCTAGGCTTCGCTCGCTGGCGCGTTCTCGCGGTCGGGTCTTCCTGGTTCTCGCGCAGTTTCCTAGCGGCCACCCAGCGACCGCTAGGTTGGTCGCTAGAAACACGCCAGATTGTATGTTTTGGCTCGTGCGTCCGCTCCTTGCTTCGATTTTCAACATATAGACCTACACAACACCAAAAGAACACCCAAGAGCAAGATCTTCTAAAAATAGATAAAACATTAGGAATCGATACGTAACGCACATTAAACGAGCTAAACTCATCTTTAAATATCAACAATAAACGTGTAAAATGCGCGTTTATCAGAGGGCGGATGCCGAGGCCGTAAGGGCCATTGCTGAGGCCGCCCTGAAGAAGAAGACTCGGGCCTTGGAGGTGGCCCGGGCCGAGGTGGAGGGTGCTCGAGAGGAGACGGCTAAGGCGGAGAAGAAGCTTGTCGAGAGAGGTGCCTTGTCACGGCGAGCAAAGGCCGATGCTGAGGGCCTTCACCAGCAAGCTCATCAAATCAGAGACCTTCTCCGCCTTCCTATCCGACCTAGCCGCCGTACTCAAGACGCAGGTGGTGTCCGACCACCTAGAGAAGTTGGCGGCCGAGATGCCTGACTTCGACAAGGTCAGGCATGGTTGGGTCGAGGTCGCTCCCAAGACGCTGGAGAAGGACTACGCTCGAGTGATTGCCGAGGCGAGGTCCTTTCCCCTGCTGGAGACTTTGGCGGCTTCCACTTCTCTCCTGACGGCCGAGGCCGTTACCCAGGGCAAGGAGGATGAAGACGCAGAACTTCAGGAACTCCTCGCCGAGGTGCGGGCTGAAGCTGGGGAGGTAGAGCCGAGCTCGAGTGTCCCATCTGAAGGGGGCCAGCAGGAAGGCGTTAGTGAGCCCCGCCCAGAGGCTCAGGTCAGTGGACCAATGTAATAGGTTTGATTGCGAGATCGTTAGATCCCGAGCTTTGTAAAATTCCCACTTTGTGAATAACAAATACACCTTTTGAAATGAATGTGTTGTCTTTTATTTTTAGCACTGCCTTCTCAATATATCGGCTAGATCACGATCTTTCGACCATGTTGAAAGAGGTCCGAGGTGCTTTAATGAGAAAGATGAGGCGGTGGTGTTCTGGAGGAGTCGATCCGCGAAATGACTCGCACTTGCACAACATGGATAGCCAAGTCGCTGGGTCGAGCCGAAAAGCGCCTTCAAGCTGCTAAACGCGAGGTGACCCGCCCGGCCGAGAACGAAGCCTCGTCGAGAATTATTCATCTCGAGGTCCGTGAGACGGACGCCTCGCAAACAACCTTCAAGGTCGCTGATGCAATGTGAAGAGCGGCTTGAGTTGGCGCATGAGAAGTTGGCGCGGTCTCCAAGAGCATGCAGTATATGAGGCGTTGATACACCGATCCGGTGGTATCACCATATCTCGAGGTCGACGACCGAGCTCAACTTCTTTAGCCAAGGCATGGTACTAAGGGACGGCGAGGGCCCAATAGCAAGAGCTTTAGAGATCGCTTCGACGAACCGGGTCGTGCATGCAGCTTTACGAGATCGTCCGCAAGCGGTGCATGCCCGAACCCCGTAGTCGGGATCCCACCGATGTGAGAGTTGATGTCACGCCCCGATGGTGCACAAAAGGGCGGACTCAAAGGAAACAACACAACGGGGATATATAATACGTCACTTGGCATGATTCAAACATTATAGCCCAACAGATCCAAGAGAATGCAATGATCTGAAGGACTTCAACTGTCAAGTCATAATACCATACATCATAGTTCAAAAATAAATGCAGCGGAAAACGTGTGAATACATATATGACGATATGTATTCAAGGTTTAAAAACGTCAAAAGGCTGTCTTGGCTCCTCAACACCCTTCACCATCATCATCACAGTTCAACCTGCACATTTAAAACAACATGCGGTCGAGTACAAGAATGCACTCGCCGACTCATGCCAAAACATTTTATCATTCTCAATTACATCGCCACATCATGGTAAGTCATATGGTTTTATTTGAAATACCTCATGCTTACTAAAACATTTTCAACAGCTCATAAACATCCGCTGCCAAGCATTTTACTTGCGTGTATGATCCGTATCCCTTATCCTTTCATCATATCATCATAGTCGAACGCCATGGCGAGGCCTCCTCTACGACGCCGTGATCGGCCGTGAATTGTCCTTACAAAGACACAATACCTTAGGTGTACACGTTAATCCTAGTTGTATAAGCCTTCCCAAGATAGATCCGATATCGATTTCATTCATAAGTCGGGAGCGACCCCACAAAATTCATAACATTTCACGGATAGGATACATACACAAAACATAAATATTTTCGGTGTAATCTGTAAACATTTTATCAACAAATGAAATAAGCATCGTGAATAAATTCTTTTAGAAAGTATTTTGGATAATAAAGCCCATATTTTATCGAGGTAAGAAAAGCCCACCGGACTATTGTTCGCCTTAAACTCGAGTATTCGCCAACGCCCGATCGTCAGGCGTCCGCCCACACCTTTACGTAAAAGCCGATGTTTAGTACGTCGCTCACGCTTCTCGAGACTTTCAAAGTCTAGAATAAACTTCGATATTCTATATCGATATAAACTGAATTCCTTAACGAATTCAATACGCTTTTCACTTACGTATTTCAATTAACCATCCTCATTCTTCGAGATACGTTCAACTATTCCGTTTTAACCTTTCCGGCTTAAACGCTCAACGATTTATACGCTTCGATATAAGGATTTCATTTATGAAATTATTTCTTACCAAAGAGGTTTCTTCACCTAATTAGTACGCTTTTACGCCAGACAGCGTATTTATCGAACGATTTCAGACGCTGACTTTAAAAGTCAACAATTTCGACTTTCAATAGTAATTTCTTACTAAATCATATCAGTAAATCGATTTTCAATCGATTTCTTTTGTAAAGTCCTAACTCTCGATTTGTCACTTAAAATCGACGGACTTCATTAATATTTTCTTTAAATATTAATCCATTTATCCATTAATCCTTATTTTTCTTTTATAACGTTATTAAATATAACGTTTCGTTATAAACATAGTAATCTATGTTTATAAAATTTCATAAGATCCAAATATGTCCAAAATAATATTTAGACATATAATATATTATTAATCTTAATTAAAAAGGATTTAAAAATCCTTATTCCTTCTCAATTGCTCACGGTAATTTCATGAAAATTACCAAATTGTTTTCAAAAAAATTTCTAAATTCATATAGTGTATTATTATACACTATGATCATTAATATGTATTAATATTATCCATATAACAATCGATCATCACCTTATTTAATTTTAAAGGCCACGGTAATTTTGAAATAATTGTCCAACAATTCTCAAAAATTTTGTATAATTAGTACAAGGTCTCAACATTAATTTATAACACATTTATAACCTATAGTCCATCATAAAAAATTTCTTCATCAAGGATTTAAAATCCTTATGCTTTTGGTAATTCCAAATTTAATACCAAACATTTTTTAAAAATTCCAACATAATTATACCATGATCAAATACTATAGTATAACAATATAACATCATAACATTTACCAAAAACTATTTGAATCATCACCTTAGGGAGCTTGAAGCTCTCGGTTTTTTTGAATCAATGGGTAATTGGTTTCCAAAAATTCTAATAATTATACACTATGCTTATATATTATAGTATAACAATATAACATCATAACATTCACCAAAAACATTTGAATCATCACCTTATGGAGCTTGAAGTTTCGTTTTTTGAATCAATGGGTAATTGGTTTCAAAAATTCTAATAATTATACACTATGCTTATATATTATAGTATAACAATATAACATCATAACATTCACCAAAACCATTCAATCATCACCTTATGGAGCTCAAGCTCTCGGTTTTTTGAATCAACGGGTAATTGGTTTCAAAAATTCTAATAATTATACACTATGCTTATATACTATAGTATAACAATATAACATCATAACATTCACCAAAAACCATTTGAATCATCACCATTTTTGAGCATGAAGCTCACGGCTTTTTGATTTAAATGTGTAATTGGTTTCAAAAATTTAATAAATTTATGGAACACATAATCAAGGTCCTAGATCATTAATATACCATTGCATGTTCAAAATAAAAATCATACACCAAGATATGAATTTCTAAGGCTCACGGTATTTTCACAAATAGGGCATAGGATTTTCTAAAAATTTCAAATAAATCACTATGAGCTCTCATCATATCATAGATCAATAATACATCCTCAAAATAATTTTAAAACCCTCGGTCATTAACAAATTTTTTTTAACATTTTCGAAATAAATTTTAAACAAGATCCAAGCTCCAATCTTAACATACTTTGGCTAGATCCTTTCAAATATTTCACATGCAATAACATAGGTCAATCCTAACATGCATTTTCTTATTTTTACAAACAAAAATCATCAAAAATATATATATAAACAATATCTCATAAACAAGAACATTAAGAACATATACATACACTAAGAACAAGTCAAATTTTTGAAAATGAAGAGAAAATCGAACCTATGGTCGATTGTTTACCTTGGAATAGTATGGATTCAAGGAACAATGTATAGGTACCAAGCTTGGTGAATGGAAGAAGAAGAATGAAGAACAAAATTTTTCAAAATGGGAAGGTAGCTCTCGGTTGCAGAAACAAAATGGGGAGAGAGAGAGTGTTTTGGAGTGTTCAAAATATTTGAATGAGTGAATGGCGTGAAATAGGAAGAGTCCTCCTCCTATATCTCCCTCTCTCACACGGCTCCTTCAACACAAATGAATAAAATATTGGCAGCCCTCTAATAGTGGGTTAGTGATGATTAGTGAGTGCTAAAAGCCTCTCATTGTATTGGGCATTAGATTTAATAAAGTTGCAGAATGGGCGTGATAGCCGCTTGCCATCATGGGATCCAAAGGTTGATTTTATTTGGTTTGTATCTTAATACTATGTATTAATCAAGATACAATCCTAAAATAAACACATATCATTTAATTAATTAAAAACATAGCATAGCAAAGCATATAACCAAAAATGGCGTGAATAATGCTATAAAATGTAAGTCACGGCATTTTTCATTTCATAAGGGTACATAAGTCATTTTCGTGCCATATATACATATATATGTCATAACATATGGTTTAGATAATAATTTATAACATAGGAAAAATTAATGGTATCATTTCATGTGAGAAAACCCTAAAATTCGAATTAGGGTTTTCAAATTTTAGCCTTGGTCATTATCGAGTCCTTAGGGATTTAGCATTGATTTTAATGCTTAATAATGCTCTAATTATATAAAATAATCATAGAAAATTAAATACTATAATTTCCTGATCATTAAACCCATTTTCCAAATCGCTCTCAGACGTTAACGTCAATCGCCTCAAAACATTAATAATCGACTCATCTTAAATGGTCGTAATAAGCTCTCACTTACTTTATAAATAATATTCCATTTATATTGAATTTAATTCCAAGCTTCGTTGTTTAGAAAATTTCATAAAATTTCAACTATCGATACGCAATGACGTTAAAATTATATCACGAACCACTTCATAACATTCTATTCCTTAATTCACAATTCTTAGTGAATATAAAAGGAATTCATTTTCGAGACTGAATCGAAATTAATATTCGATGTCTTTCAAAATTTAATATTCGCAAACCCTAATTTACGGTTTAAATGTCGAATTAGCTTTTGTTTCTTCTGAGTATTACATTCTACCCCTTAAAAGAAATTTCATTCCGAAATTTGCATACCTTTAGAAAAATAATTGGTATCGCTCTTTCATAGCGCCTTCAAGTTCCCACGTGGCTTCCTCTCGTCCGTGATGTCTTCACAAAGACTTTGACTAGCGGAATTAACTTGTTCCGAATTGCTTAACTTTATGGTCGAGTATTGCCGTGGGTTCTTCTTCATAGCTCATGTCCGGCTTGAGGATCACGCCGCTTGATGGATCATGTGTTTCGGATCGTGTACGATTTTCTTAGTCGTGACACGTGAAAACGCTGTGTACATTCCCGCACTCACGGAAGAGCCAACCTATAAAGCCATCGGACCTATCTTCTCTAGATCTCGTAGGTCCTATAAACGGGTTTTAGTTTTCCTTTCAATCCGAACTCGACAACCTTTCTTCGATGGAGAGACTTTAAGAAACACTTTATCTCCATTTTCAAAATGTAGTTCAGATTCACGCGTACGTCAGTAAGACTTCGCCTATCTTGAGCTTCTTTTATTCTTTGCCTAATTTGCTTGACGATTTCAATCATCTCATTCAACGCTCGCCCTATAGTTCTCCTCTCACCCACTTCATCCCAATAAAGCGGTGATCTACACTTCTTGCCATACAAGGCTCGTGTGGGGCCATACTAATCGTCGCTGGTAGCTATTGTTGTAGTAAACTCAATAAGGGTAAAACATCTTCCCACTTTGCACCTCGATCCAACACCATCGTTTCAAAGATATCTTCTAGTGTCTCAATCGCTCTTTCCGACCGCCCATCACCGCGGGTAAAATGCCGTCAAGTTCAATTTCGCACCCAATTCTTTTTGTAAGCTAACCTTAATCTTGATGTGAACTTGGAGTCTCTATCGAGGTAATAGATTTTGGCACCCATGTAGTCGATAATTTCCTTTACGCATACCGGCTAACTTGTCGATCCATAAGTATTCAATTGGTAAAGTGAGCACTCTTTGTGAGCCTATCAACAATTACCCATATGGCGGTGTTTCCTCTTTTCGATTTGGGTAAGTTCGTAACGAAGTCCATCGTTATCTCATCCCATTTCCACTGGTATTTCCAACGGTCAGAATCTCCGTATGGACGCTGATGTAACGCTTTCACTTGCAAGGCATTAGACAGCGTTCTACGAAAGAAGCTATGTCTCGCTTCATGCCTTCCCACCGTAACTTTTCTTTTAGGTCTTGGTACATCTTAGTATCGCTGGCGGGCGGTGTAGGTGTATCGTGAACCTCACTCATTATTTCATTTTGAAGTTCTACGTTGTCTGGAACGCATATCCTCCCTTCAAACAATAAGGCATTGTCTGATGCTTCCTGGAAGTTCTTTAGTCCTTACCTTACCCTTTCCCTTATCTTTTCTAACTTTTCCTCCATCCTTTGTCTCTCAACGATTCTTTTTCTTAAGTCAGACGTCAATGTGATTGTAGCGATACAACTCGTGATCGCCTCGTTGTTCAACCAATTCAATCCTCATTCTTTAAACTCCTCAACGAGTTTTTCTTCTCGTGTAAGGAGACATCCTAATTTGGTTTGATTCTTACGACTTAAGGCGCCGGCTACTACATTTGTTTTACCCAAAGTGATAGTTAATACCACAACGTAATCCTTCACCAGCTCGAGCCATCTTCTTTGCCTCATATTTAGATCTCTTTGCTCGAAAAAGTACTTCAAACTCTTATGATCCAGAAGATCTCACATCTCACCCATAGAGATGGTGTTCCAAATTTTCGCGGCATGAACCATCCGTTAATTCCAAGTCGTGAGTTGATAGTTCAGCTCATGTGGTCTCGAGTTGTCGGGACGCATATGCTATCACCTTCCTTCTTGCATCAAAACACAACCCACCATTCTTAGAAGCATCCAGATAAACTACATACCCTTGTCCGCTTCCTGAATCGCTAGCACTGCGTGCACTTGTTAACTTTTCTTTGAGTTTTGAAAACTCGCCACATTCTTCAAATTCATTCAACTTGATTCCTTTCTGAGTAGTCAAGGGTTATCGGCCTTGCAATTTTGGAGAATCCTTCATGAATCTCGTAATAACCACTAGTCCCGTAAAACTTGGATTTCATTCTCGAGTTCTCGGCGATTTCCATCCTCAGATCGCTTCTACCTGGTCGATCTACTTTAATGCCTTCTCGCACACACGATGTGTCCAAGGAACATTACTTCCTTCACCAATATTCGCATTTACTAAACTTAGCAAAAACTTTTCATCTCGCAAGGTTTGGAACACCGTTTAGATGTTCCTTATTATCCTCTTCATTCTTCGAATAGACAAGGATATCATCTATGAAGACCAAAACTAATTTATTCAAGAATGGATGAAACACTGCTCATGAGGTCCATAAATACGGTGGTGCTTTGTTAATCCGAACGGCATAACTATGAATTCATAGTGGCCATATCTCGTTCGAATGCGCCTGGTATATCTTCCTACGATTTTGAGTTGGTGATAACTCGACTTGAGATCAATCTTCGAGAATACACCGCCCCTCGAATTGATCAAACAGATCGTCAATCCTTGGCAAAGGATATTTGTTCTGAGCGCCATCTTGTTCAACTCCTCGATAATCTATGCACATTCTCAAAGAACCATCCTTTTCTCGACAAACAAAACAGCGCCCCCAAGGCGAAACACTAGGTCTAATGAAGCCTAGGTCCAACAATTCTTGGACTTGGATCTTCAGTTCCTCCAATTCCTTTGGGGCCATCCTATAGGGCGCCTTCGACACTGGAGCCGATCCTGGTTCCAAGTCGATGGTGAATTCCAATTGTCTATCAGGAGGTAATCCTGGTAGATCTTTAAGAAATACGTCCGAGAATTCTCGAACAACCTCTATGTCTTCGATCCTCATTTCTGGTTTATCTTCCCCGTTCAGGTATACAAGAAATGCATGGCATCCTTTCTGGTTTATCATCCTTCTCGCCTTCAATGCTGACACAATCGGGATTCTCCTTCCCATGTTGATTCCGTGAAAATGCGTAGCTTCTTGTCCAGGAAAGTGAAATGAAATTTTCCTTTCCTTGCAAAGAATCGTGGAATGATTTCTAGCTAACCAGTCCATTCCTAGGATTATATCTACGTCACCCATGGGTATTATGTTCAGATTGTTCGCCAGAACCTTAAGTGATCCTAGTGTCAACTCTAAGTTCGAGCAGATATGTGTAACAGTCATAATCCCTCCTATAGGCGAAGAGATTCTCATATCCTGACTTGCATTTTCAGACCTAAGATTCAACATTTCTACGCATGATCTTGCTATAAAGGAATGCGAAGCACCCAGACGAACAATATTATAACAGCCGCTGAGAAGGACTCCCATACCGCCTGTGTTTCCCGATTCTGCTCGCTCGCCTCCGGCAAGGATACGCCTAGCCCGGGCCGGCCGAGGCCGACGGGTGCTTGCCCTTGTTGCGATCTCGGCCGCAGCTGCTTTGGCGCCGTTATGCTGTCGCAGTGGTTGCCGCCTTTGTTGCTATTGAGGTGGCTGCCATCGTTGTTGAGGTTGCACTTGTCACCGAGGTTGGGGCTGGAATTGTTGCTGAGGTTGGTGCTGGAATTGAATAACCCTGAGTGGCTGGACATTGTCGGGTTGGTTTGGCCTTACAGCTGTTTCTGAACGTGTCCTCGGCGTAAATTAGCGTAATGCCCTTTCATTCCGCACTTAAAACAGCTCCCACCGCCCGCCATGCACATCCCTTTGTGTATTCTTCGGCATTTCGCACCAAGAGCCCTCATTTGCTCTTGTGGGCCTCTTGCTCTGAGGAACAAAAGCTACCCTCTTCCAACCCTGTCCTGGCTGTGCCATGTTTCCTTTCCATGGCCGTTTGTTACTTGCATTCTCAAAGCTGCCCCTGTTGCTATTCCCTTGGTTTGCTTCCCACTTCCTTTTTCCCTTATCCATTGGGTTCTGTGTCTGAGCTGACACCGACTTGTCTTCAGGCATTGCTGCCTCAATGTCAAGAGCTCGTCCAAGAGCCTCGGTGTAGGTCATGTCTCCATGACTGGTGAGAGACATCCTTATCTCTGGCCTTAGACCCGACCTGAATTTTTCTGACATTTTCAAGTCCGTGTCCACTGATCCAAAGGCATATCTCGACATGTCGCAAAAGTGCGATCATAATCATCACGCATATTTTCTTGTTTCAAAGATGAAGAATTCATGCTCCTTCCTCTTCCTATAGCTCTTTGGTATGTACTTGTCATACACCTCTTTCTTAAAGTCCTCCCACGTGAACTCTTCCATTTGTCCCGCTGTAAAAGTCTTCTTTCTGGCTTCCCACCAGAAGTCAGCGGGTCCACTTAGCTGAAAAGTTATACACGACAAACGCTCCTGCGTTGTACATCTCAGAAAGTTAAAGATCCGTTCCATGGTCCTTACCCATTGTTCTGCCTCCTCGGGATTTCCTTTCCCATTGAAGACAGGAGGGTTCTGTCTGAGAAACAGTTCCTCTATCCTGCGCTCAGGTGGAGGTGGAGGTGGTTGAGGTATATCCTCGACTTCTTGTTCTGGGATTCTACCTCTTCCCCTAGGTCTTCCTCTTCCTCTGCCTCTAACTCCTTGTTCAGGATTTCTTCTAGGAGGCATTCTGCTATTTAAAACATATAATCATCAATCACTCATTACTTTCATAATTCAACATATAGAATACCATCATAGCCTCATTGTAAAACGACTTTAATAAAACATTTCGTCCTTGACATAAACAATTTTGCCTCAAAAGCCCGTCCAGGGTCATATATATATATATATCTTGAAAACTTTGCAGAGGCGTGATGTTCAAAACCAAATCATTTAAAACAAAAACATACATCCCGGCTCACATGGCCTTTCAAAACATCAAGTTTTCTTTCCATCAGTTCCCATACACATAAAAAAAAAACAAGCATACGCTAATCATATTAATGTCTACTTAAGTCTTCATCTAACGCCTTCATCGTGCATCTTCCTCCTCCTCATCCTCCTCGTGATCTTCTTCCTCCTCGTGATCCCCTTCTCTTCGTAATCATCCTCGCGGCACGCACCCTGATGGTCCTCGCCCGTGATCTCCTACCATAGGTACGTCGCGATCGGATCAAGTCGCCGCCAAATGTGTCGTAGTCATTGCGAATCGACTATAGCCATCAAGAGTATCCGCCACCCTCATCCGCTACTGTTCATGCGAATGGCTCTCACCGAGGTGGTAGAGCTTTCATCGGTGGTAGGGTGGTAGTGGACGACGGATGTCCAAAAGCCACGGAGGGAAAACAGCTCTCCTAATGTTTCCTGTCATACCGCTTTATCCAAACGAAAGCAGTGTCCGCCTCGCCAAATAGATATGGGGCACTACCGGGTCGATCTGTCGTGGAACCTCGGTATACAACCACTCCGATGACTCATCACGCCTGGTATAATCTCGTGGAGGGAGATAAGGTCCCCTCGGTGCAGCTCCATAGATGTCAGATATGTACGCCGATGACTCACGAACCTGGGTAAGTCTCCGACTGATCATAACTGCCAACCGCACGATATATGTAGTCCCCTGATATCTCTCGGGCGTAGTCCTCCTAAACACAGGGAAGTATGGCTAAGAGACGCCGATACCATCATAATCTGTCACACAGTAGTCTCGAGCATTCCTCCAAAGTCGAAGGTAAGACATCGTGAATTCGCCAGTCCTCGCCACAAGACATCCAACACTCACGATAGGTGCGCATCACTTCCTGTGTAGGGTGGTCCTATCCTCCTCCTAGATATATATCGCATCTCCTCTATCTGTCACGATCAAAACTAACACAAGTCAAACTAATGTCATCCGATAAGCAGATAAGGTAACTTAAGTACATCTGATAAGCAACTAGGTTAAACTAAACAATCTAGAAGGTAGATAAACGTCATAAGGTATAGCACATATCATATCTTATATTCTTATTCTACTCGGATACTTATTACCTAGCAGCGTCCTAAGGTATACGTTATGCTATGAGATCCTTGTTCTAAAATACTCTCGAACTAACTTTCAACAGACTCTAGCGTATTCTGGAGATAGAATTAGGAATTCTATCCTTCATACAAATGAAGTTCAGGGCGTTAGGAGTACGCAGGCTAAAACCACGCCAGAAATCGGAGTCCCAACGAAGAGAATCAATAAAACAAATTTATCATGCAGTGCAGAAAATTTGTGCGATCGTGCCAAAGTCCGAGGCAAAAGCCGACGAGTACGACTACCATATCCACGCCTTCAAGTCGATGCTTGGCCTTCAAGTCAAAGTCAAAGTCGAGTCGACGGTCACCCATGTCGGTTGTGATGCAATGCCGATGTTGTTCATTTCAAGGTCAAAGTCGCCCTCATTTATCTTCACACTGCCTTTCGCCGCTCGTGTTCGGCCATCGTTACTTTCGCTCTTCTTGTCGCTCTTCCGTTCTTGTAAGGGAAGAAAGTTCGTATTACCGTGTTCTTTACAATACGTGATCATGCTCCTTATATAGTCTATGTTCTTCTTGGGATGACATATCATTCATCATAACAAATTTTGAAATTTGGAAATAAAGTTCCAAACAACAACATAATCAATTCATACATGTATATCAAATTGAATTCATCCTTTCAACATTGATCATTCAAATTTCAGTTCAAACATATACTTTCATCTCAAATCTTGATCACTTGCATAACTTCTGTTTGATTTCAAAATGGAGTTTTGAAAATTTCCTTACTCATGACTTTCATTGATTTTCAAAACGTAGTTTTGAAATCCTCCTTTCCTTCAAAATATGCTTTCAATCTTATACATAAACAAACTTTTCATTTCCAAGAGTTTTAAGGAAGGAATCATTTACCTCGTCCCTATTGAAATGGATGTGATGGGTGTTGAGTATGGTCACCGTTTCTAGAAGTCCAAAGACTCGATGTAGACTTAATTTCGAAAGAAGATTTTGGGTTCAAAGAGCAACCTGCTCTGATACCACGCTTTCACGCCCCGATGGTGCACAAAAGGGCGGACTCAAAGGAAACAACACAACGGGGATATATAATACGTCACTAGGTATGATTCAAACATTATAGCCCAATAGATCCAAGAGAATGCAATGATCCAAGGACTTCAATCACAAGTCATAATACCATACATCATAGTTCAAAATAAATGCAATGAAAACGGTGAATACATATACGACGATATGTATTCAAGGTTTAAAACGCCAAAAGGCTGTCTTGGCTCCTCAACACCCTTCACCATCATCATCACACTCAACCGCACATTTAAAACAAACATGCGTGGTCGAGTACAAGAATGCACTCAGCTGACTCATGCCGAAAACATTTTATCATTCTCAATTACACCGCCACATCATGATAAGTCATAAGTGGTTTTATTTGAAATACCTCATGCTTACTAAAACATTTTCAACAGCTTCATAAACATCTCGCCACAAGCATTTTACTTGCGTGTATGATCCGTATCCCTTATCCTTTCATCATATCATCATAGTCGAACGCCGTGAAGCGAGGCCTCCTCTACGACGCCGTGACCGCCGTGAATTGTCCTTACAAAGACACAAATACCTTAGGTGTACACGCTTAATCCTAGCTGTATAGCCTTCCCAAGATAGATCCGATATCGATTTCATTCATAAGTCGGAGCGACCCAACAACATTCATAACATTTCATGATAGGATACATACACAAAACAAAACATTTTTGCGGTGTAATCTTGTAAACACTTTATCAACAGTTGAAATAAGCATCGTAAATAAATTCTTTTGGAAAGTATTTTGGATAATAAAGCCCATATTTTATTGAGGTAAGAAAAGCCCACCTTGACTATTGTTCGTCTTAAACTTGAGTATTCGTCAACGTCCAGTCGTTGCGTCCGCGTCCACACCTTTACGTAAAAGCGATGTTTAGTACGTCATTCACGTTTCTCGAGACTTTCAAAGTCTAGAATAAACTTCGATATTCTATATCGATATAAACTGAATTCCTTAACGAATTCAATACGCTTTTCAATTACGTATTTCAATTAACCATCCTCGTTCTTCGAGATACGTTCAACTATTCCGTTTTAACCTTTCCGGTTTAAACGTTCAACGTATTTATACGTTTCTCGATATAAGGATTTCATTTATAAAATTCTTTCTTACCAAAGAGGTTTCTTCACATAATTAGTACGTTTTACGCGTATTAGTGTATTTATCGAACGTATTTTGTACGTTGACTTTAAAAGTCAACAATTTTGACTTTCAATAGAAATTTCTTACTAAATCATATTGTAAATCGATTTTCAATCGATTTATTTTCGTAAAGTCCTAACTCTCGATTTGTCACGAAAATCGATGGACTTCATTAATATTTTTCTGTAAATATTAATCCATTTATCCATTAATCCTTATTTTTCTTTTATAACATTATTAAATATAACGTTTCGTTATAAACATAGTAATCTATGTTTATAAAATTTCATAAGATCCAAATATGTCAAAAATAATATTTAGACATATAATATATTATAAATCTTAATTAAAAAGGATTTAAAAATCCTTATTCCTTCTCAATTGCTCACGGTAATTTCATGAAAATTGCCAAATGGTTTTCAAAAAAATTTCTAAATTCATATAGTGTATTATTATACACTATGATCATTAATATGTATTAATATTATCCATATAACAATCGATCATCACCTTTTTTTTTAAAAGCCACGAATTTTGAAATAATCGTCAACAATTCTCAAAAATTTTGTATAATTAGTACAAGGTCTCAACATTAATTTATAACACATTTATAACCTATAGTCTATCATAAACAATTTCCTCATCAAGGATTTAAAATCCTTATGCTTTCGGTAATTCCAAATTTAATACCAAACATTTTGTAAAAATTCCAACATAATTATACCATGCTCAAATACTATAGTATAACAATATAACATCATAACATTTACCAAAAATCATTTGAATCATCACCTTATGGAGCTTGAAGCTCTCGGTTTTTTTGAATCAATGGGTAATTGGTTACCAAAAATTCTAATAATTATACACTATGCTTATATACTATAGTATAACAATATAACATCATAACATTCACCAAAAACCATTTGAATCATCACCATTTTTGAGCATGAAGCTCACGGCTTTTTTGATTTAAATGTGTAATTGGTTTCCAAAAATTCTAATAAATTCATGGAACACATAATCAAGGTCCTAGATCATTAATATACCATTGCATGTTCAAAATAAAAATCATACACCAAGATATGAATTTCTAAGGCTCACGGTATTTTCACAAATAGGGCATAGGATTTTCTAAAAATTCCAAATAAATCACTATGAGCTCTCATCATATCATAGATCAATAATCCATCCTCAAAATAATTTTAAAACCCTCGGTCATTAACAAAATTTTATAACATTTTCGAATTAAATTTTAAACAAGATTCAAGCTCCAATCTTAACATACTTTGGCTAGATCCTTTCAAATATTTCACATGCAATAACATAGGTCAATCCTAACATGCATTTTCTTATTTTTATAAACAAAAATCATCAAGAATATATATATAAACAATATCTCATAAACAAGAACATTAAGAACATATACATACACTAAGAACAAGCTTTCGAAAGTTTTGAAAAATGAAGAGGAAAATCGAACCTATGGTCGATTGTTTACCTTTGGAATAGTATGGATTCAAGGAACAATGAATAGGTACCAAGCTTGGTGAATGGAAGAAGAAGGAATGAAGAACAAAATTTTCAAAATGGGAGGGAGCTCTCAAGCAGCAGCAAAATGGGAGAGAAGAGAGTGTTTTGAGTGTTCAAAATATTTGGAACGAGTGAAATGAAGTGAAGAGGAAGAGTCCTCCTCCTATATCACCCCCTCTCTCTCACACGGCTCCTTCAACACAAATGAATAAAATATTGGCAGCACTCTAATAGTGGGTTAGTGATGATTAGTGAGTGCTAAAAGCCTCTCATTGTATTGGGCATCGATTTAATAAAGCTCAGAAAAATGCGTGATAGCCGTCGGCTATCATGGGGATCCAAAGGTTGATTTTATTTTGTTTGTACCTTAATACTATGTATTAATCAAGATACAATCCTAAAATAAACACATATCATTTAATTAATTAAAAACATAGCATAGCAAAGCATATAACTAAAAATGGCGTGAATAATGTTATAAAATGTAAGTCACAGCATTTTTCATTTCATAAGGGTACATAAGTCATTTTCGTGCCATATACATATATATGTCATAACATATGGTTTAGATAATAATTTATAACATAGGAAAAATTAATGGTATCATTTTATGTGAGAAAACTCTAAAATTCGAATTAGGGTTTTCGAATTTTAGCCTTGGTCATTATCGAGTCCTTAGGGCTTTAGCATTGATTTTAATGCTTAATAATACTCTAATTATATAAAATAATAATAGGAAATTAAATACTATAATTTCCTGATCATTAAACCCATTTTCCAAATCGTCTCTAGACGTTAACGTTCGAATCGTCTCAAAACGTTAATAATCGACTCATCTTAAAATGGTCGTAATAAGCTCGCACTTACTTTATAAATAATATTCCATTTATATTGGAATTTAATTCCAAACTTCGTTGCTTAGAAAATTTCATAAAATTTCAACTATCGATACGCAGTCGACGTTAAAATTATACTACCGAACCACTTCATAACATTCTATTCCTTAATTCACAATTCTTAGTGAATATAAAAAGGAATTCGTTACTTCGAGATTGAATCGAAATTAATATTCGATGTCTTTCAAAATATAATATTCGGCAAAACCCTAATTTACGGGTTCAAATGTCGTAATAAGGCTTTTGTTTCTTCGGAGTATTACAGTTAAAGGAGTTGAGGTGGGCGGCGGCTATATGGACCATGCCGAGGTGCTCCGATTAATGGGTTCAGACATTTCGGAAATGTTATCACGTGGTCGAGCCCCATCGTCGGGTGTTGGACGAGCGAGGACATCAGGTCGGCGAGGAAGGACGTCAGGTCGGGGTCGAGGTCGTAACCTTGGTGGAATGGCGAGATCTAGAGGTAGGATTTCGGCTTCGGCCCCAGAGGCATCCTCTTCAGGTCATGGCGTCAGTACGCCTGTTCCAAGGGCACCTGGAGTAGTTCGTGGAAATGCCGACCTCATTGACCGGGTCAAGGCACCGAGTTCATCCCTGTATTCATCGCCGACCCGTAGATTTTGTTTCAACTGTGCAACAGGTGATTCACGGTGAGGTGTAGCTCTGAGGCCCCAAAGGATTTGTATATAGCTTATTACTTGATTTTTAGTCATTAATGTATTTAGACTTTGTCAAGTGTATATTTTCCCATAACGAGGTACAAATATAGTTTAGGACTTGGTTGAATCGTAAATGTATTTGATGTGTATCAAAGTGTATATCTTCTCAATAAAGAGGCGTGAATTGCACGAGATCCGATTTGGATGTCGTTTGCATGAAGATGTTCAAATTAATGAGTAATCAGATGCTTGCACGTAGACGCTCAAATTAATGAGTTATCTATGTGCTTGCCTTGTTTTCGAGGAATATCGAGAGGGTGGTCCCTGGATCCGATTTGACGCCGCTGCACGTAGATGTTTCAAATTAACGAGTAATCTGTATGTGCCGGCACGTAGATGTTTCAAATTAATGAGTAATCAGATGTGTCGGGCGATCCCTCATGGCTTAGTTGAGTACCCTCATTGTAGGTTTGTCATCTTCGCAAGTAGGCGCCCCATTTGAAGGTAGTGTGTTTCATCCGAGGTGAAACGGATTTTCACATGGATATAAGATAGACAAAATAATCCACGATGATAAAAAGATGTTTTATCGATAACAACAACATCGTGCTTTGTAAAAGAGGGCTAACATGATGCCGACGTGAAATGAAAGCTATGTAAAATACCTCCGCAGTGAGTAATATGCCGTGTTAGGGATAAGTGCACCGAATAGGCGAGCGAGCTTATAGCCTCTTTTGCCGAGGTCCTCGTGGACGCGGTATGGGCCTTCCCATGTTGGGTCCAATTTGTTAAGGCGCTCGGCTTTATCGGCTTCATTGTTTCAGAGGACGAGGTCGCATACTTGGAGTGTGGAGGTTTTCACCTCTTGTAGTACTTTGTGACCGGCATTTGACTTGGCTTCATTGATGAAAGCGAGCTCGAGTTTTTCCTCTAGAGCATCAAGGTTGACTCGAGGTTCTCTCGTCTCACCGGGCGAAGTGAAGAGTTCTTGGGCTCGGTGCCGATCTCACCGGTATGACCGTTGGATTTGTATACCGAAAGCGCTTTTGGTTGAGCTTGTATACAATGTTTCCTGTTACCACTATTACAATCTCCTATCCGATTTCAATACTTGATTGCATATATCTCTGTCTCATTATCTCATATATAAGTTAGATCATACACAGGTGTAGAAGATCACGTGTCCGTATGATTGGTCAAGCTTAATGAGATATAAAAGTTTCACACCGAGACAACACGAGGACGAGTTGTCGGATAGTCAAGCAGTATAGATAAGAAGTGACTGACTTGGTTGCTTGTCTATGCCGGCACGCCTCTAACGTATTGAAGGATCACGGTGAGATGAGTTCTTCTATCCGACTCAGTAGTGAAGAACCCAGATCTCTCGTGACTTATGATGATCTAAACCTCGATAAGGTATTAGGTGAGTATGAGTTACCGACCATCACTTCGACTTGTTATGGGTGAGGGTTATATGTTCTAACCCAATATTCTTCGTCTTGGGTGGTGGCAAGGTGCTTGTATGTCATGCTAGTTATCTATATCGAGTCACCGATCCGCTTAGGATGATGACGCCCTTAAGGAGCTCAAAGGTTTATTGTACTAAACCCCGCAGTCGAGTTAGCTCAAGTACAATAATAAGGTTGAGTGGTACTACTTAAGGAATTAAAGCTATTAATTATTTTAAGCAATGTAATGCTATAAATAATTAATGGACGCTCGATATCTTAAATACGGGATTCAGAATGTCTAAGTGCAAGTCTGACTCACCTTCGCAATAAAGGGATAAGTCACCATTTATTCTCTAGTGGCATGAATAAATGTTTATAAATTAATTTATGTTCGGTCGAACATAAGATAATTAATTTATTTGAGGCCCATCTTTATTCCTTGCATTTGATCCTGGGTGGCCCATCCGTGCCCTTTAGCTAAGGAAAATCAAGCGCCCTATGTGTATAAGGATAGATTTGATTCTCTTAATCCCACAAGGATATTATTATATTTATGGATATGCATGGATCCTTTCCTAATGGGATTATGGTAATACATTATAAATATAAGGTAAGAGATAGATTCGCAATAATCCTTAATTATCCATCCTCATAATTCTCGAAAATCTCTAGAGCTTTAGTGAGGATTTTCAAAATAATCTTGAGAGCATTGGCGATTTTTTCCAAGCATTCTCCATAGATCGCCCTCACTCGGCGTTGAGATCGGGTAACCGGATACATACCCGTAGGTCAAAGCACGAGTCTCGATCCGCTCATTCCGCTCGAATTCTATTGCATCCAAAGGTAAACACGAAAACCCCACGTGTTGCAATTAATTAAATAGACGCATGCTAGAATATAATTAATGTATGGTGAATTAAATATCCACGATAGATCCTCTGGACGAGGGCTAAACCAAGTTTTCCTACAATGACATGCCTCGGTGCCGTAGACAGTCAAGGGTGTTTCACCGTGGGAAGTCCGAGGTGTCGCTCAGATGACTGAAGACTTGAGGAGATTTTCAACCCAATCTCCTTTAGCTCGGTCTAGCCTCTTTTCAATGCTTAGACGATAGTACGGTTTGTCACTTCGGTTTGACCATTCGCCCGTGGGTGTGCAACCGAGGTGAACTGCTGTTTGATCCGAGCTCTTCACACCATTCTCTCGAAATTTCTGCCGATGAACCGGTGTCGTTGTCTCGAGATCAAGACATGTGGTATGCCAAACGGTGAACTATATTCTTCCAAACAAAGTTTCAATCCTTCGCCAGTGAGGTTTGAAAGAGGCTCCGCTCGACCCACTTTGTGAAGTAGTCTCATGGCTACAACCAAATACCAAGTCGTTGGCGGTGCTCGATCGAAGGGACCAACGAAGTCGATTCCCCACCCATAAAAGGCCAACGACTTTGTAAGCTACCGAGGTCGGTTTGAGGTAGCTTCTTAACCGTAGCGTGAAGTCAGCACTCGGACACTTTTTGACGAGCTCGGTGAATCCGTGATGAGGTGGGCCAACAATATCCCGACCTCAACGCTTTCTTTGAGAGCTCGTGATTCGATGTGACTTCCACAAGACCCCATGTGAATTTCTTTAAGCACATAGTCCGCCTCTTCGCCCAAGGCATCTTAGGAGGGTTGGTGGTGGATTTTCTATAGAGTGCTCCTTCGCGTACGAGGTATCTCCGACTCGACCATCATTTTTGGCTTGAGCCAATCCCGAGGCAAAGACGCCTTCTTCCGTGTAAGCTCGTGATAGGAGTCATCCAGCCTCGTTCGGCCTCTATGATGACGCCCGCGGGCTCCTCGATATTCGATCAACTTCCTCCACCGGTGGATTTGTTGACGACGAGGCTAATTTGTCGAGGACATCACCGCTATTCTCACCTTATGGATTCGTAAATTGTGGAACACCAAACATGTCAAGATTTCTTTTGCTCAAGGTATTGCTTCATCCTATCCTCTTTCGCCTCAGATTTCAAGACTCGTTTACCACCACCGGAATCTCCGAATATCTGGATTTTATCTACTTTCACTTTTGCAAGACGAAGTCCCGAGATCGATGCTTCATATTCCACCGTTGTTTGTGATCGGAAGGAGAACCGGCGCGAGGTTACTCTTGTTTCTCGGGTCGAGAAGAAGATACCGCCCGCCACTGCTTTACATGAGGCTCGTCCACGACATTTGCCAACAGTTGGGTGGGTTGAGGCGTGTTCCTCCGTAGTAGCGGAGGTTGGAGTGACCTCGGTGGTAGGATCGACCTCGATAAACTTGGCTTCTACCGTAAGTCGCCAGAGCTTGCCCTTTATGGCTAGCTCGGGAGTATAAGATATCATGTTCACCGAGCCCAAAGGCTCACTTAGCGACACGTCCCGACGACTCAGTTTTGACAAGACTTGTCTAAGAGGTAAGTCGCTTAGCACCGGACGGAATGGGCTTGAAAATAAGGTCGGAGACGCCGCTCATGCTCACTAGTGCCAACGCTATTTTTTTCAAGTCAGGTACCTAGTCTCCCACCCTTCGAGAGCTCGGCCGATGAAGTAAATAGGAAGTTATCGTCCGAGCTCATCTCGCACAAGTACAGACCGATGGCCTCATCCGAGGCGGCTAAATATCAATAAAGGAGCTCGCCTCTTTTGGGGCGGATAGTGTGGGCGGTCGGCGAGGTACCTTTAGTTGTGTGAAGGTAGTATGATGTTCTTCCTCCCAGTGCGAAGTCCGGCCTCCTCAAGATTTTGAAGAAAGGAGTTGCTTCTTCATAGCCCGTGATAGGAACCCATCGAGAGCGGCTAAGCAGCCGGTGAGTTTGTGGATCTCACGAACGGCCTTTGCACTTGCATGTCAAGTATCGCTTTTCACCTTGGTCATTGGCCTTCAACCCTTCTCGAAAACCCAAAGATCCCAAGAATTTCCTGCTTTTACCATGAACGGCACTTTTGGGGGTTGAGCTTGAGGTTGACCGACCCGAGGAGTTGGAGGATAGTTCTCGAGGTCGTCAAGCAACTTTCTATTTTTAGCTGACCACGATATCGCCGACGAGACCTCAACGATCTTTCCTATGTGATCTTTGAATATTGCGCCCACCATCCTTGGTAGGTAGCTCCAGCTTTTTCAATCCAAAGGCATTTTCGGTATGCGAAGACAATCAAGTCAGAATGAATGTCGCTGGATCATCTTCCTTACTCGTCAAGACTTGGTGGTACCCTTGTATAGATCCAGAAACCAAGATCTCGTGGCCCACCAATGCCTCCACCTTCTTATCAATGTCGGGAGGGTAACAATCCTTTGGGGCGTGTTTATTCAGTCGGTATAGTCAACGACATGCGCCACCCTCCCGACTTTCGGACCACGACGGATTAGCCATCCAGTTGGGTACTGACCTCGCACAGCTCTCGCTTTCTCGGAGTTGGGTCACTTTGTCCCTTATCACCTTGTCAGCCTCGCCAAGAAAACGCCTTTCTTTTGCCGAACCGGTTTGGTAGCCGGATCGTGTGGAAAACGATGTTAACCCTCGCCCGAGGATCCATCTTGGGTGTTTAATTCACCATACATTGATTATAAACCTAGTATGCGCCTATATAATTAAATCGCAACACGCTGGGTTTACACGTGTTTACCTTTGGATCTCAAGAGGTCGATTGAACGAGATGAACGGATCGAACGGATCGGACTCGTGCTTTGACCTTCTGGACTGTATCCCGGTTGCCCAATCTCCAACGTCGAGTGAGGACAATCTATGGAGAATGCTTCGAAAAATCACCCAATGCTCTCACAACCAAACTCTCGAAAATTCTCTCACAATAATGAGATGGCCGAAAATTCTCTTCAATGTGTGAGCATTTTTCTAGACTTTATCTCATACCTTATATTTATAATGCACTACCTTAATCCTATATGGAATATTACCATAATCCTATATGGAATATTACCATAATCCTATATGGAATATTACCATACTCTTAGATTATTTCCATACTCTTAGATTATTTCCATACTCAAGATTATTACCATAATCTTATATGGAAAGGATCTATGCATATACCATAAATATAATTATATCCATGTGGATAAAGAGAATAAAATCTTGCCAATTGGGAGCATGAGGGCGCCGATTTTCCTCATACGGGCCTGATGGGCCAAACCAGGGATCAAATGCAAGGAATAAAGATGGGCCTCAAATAAATTAATTATCTTATGTTCACCTGTAACATAAATTAATTTATATACATTCGATCATGCCACTAGAGAAAGAATGTCGACTTACCCTTTATTACCGGTTGAGTCGGGCTTGCACTTAGACATTACGAATCCCCAGATTTAAGATATCGAACGTCCATTAATCATTTCTAGCAACTGACCGCTTAAACGATTAATATCCTTATTTCCTTAGTAGTACCACTCAACCTTATTATTGTACTTGAGCTAACTCAACCTCGCAGTGGTTTAGTACAATAAACCTTTGAGCTCCTTAAGGGACGCCATCATCCTTAACGGATACGGTGACTGACATGATAACTAGCGTGACATACAAGATCGCCATCACCCAAGATGCGAGAATCTTGTTAGAACATATAACCCTCACTCATAACAAGTCAAAGTGATGGTCAAGAACTCATACTCACCTAATACCTTATCGAGGTTTAGATCATCGTAAGTCACCGAGATCTTGGTTCTTCACGACGGTCGAAAGAAGAACACATCTCACCGTGATCCTTCAATACATCGTAGACGCATCAAAGATAGACAAGCAACTAAGTCAAGTCACTTCTTATCTATATCGCAGCCCAAACCGACAACTCGTCCTTAAGTCGCCTCACCGTGAAACTTTTATATCTCATTGTTTCGACCAATCATATGCACTCGTGATCTTCTACACACCGTATGATCTAACTTATATATGAGATAAGGGACACGATATATGCAATCAAGTATTCAAAACAGATAGGAGATTGTAATAGTGGTAACAGAAACATTGTATACAAGCTCAACCAAACCGCTTTCAAGATACAAATCCAACAATCTCCCACTTATACTAAAGCAAACTTTAGTATACAATGTGTCTTTCTACTAGCTATTACAAACAACCATCACTTTGCTTCTCCCACTTATACAAAAGTTTCTTTCTAAGTGGGTGCCATCGTTTAATCCAAGTCCTCTAACGTGACCATCGTAGACTTTTGCGGCAGCTCTTCGTGAATGGATCCGC
Source organism: Salvia rosmarinus (assembly GCA_036937905.1). Taxonomy (NCBI): domain Eukaryota; kingdom Viridiplantae; phylum Streptophyta; class Magnoliopsida; order Lamiales; family Lamiaceae; genus Salvia; species Salvia rosmarinus. The sequence goes on from JAODLM010000384.1 coordinate 64,617, forward strand.
TAGATTTTCCGTCAGATCAATCTTTTCAATCAAGACGCCACCTCGCCTAACGATTTCTCGTATGACATGGTACTTTCTCTCTATGTGTTTGGTCGCTTTGTGGGTCCGTGGTTCCTTCGAGTTTGCCATCGCACCGAAAGTTATCACAAGAACTATGATACTCTGGGCAAACCAGTACCACATCTAGATCCATGAGGTAGTTCTTGAACCATACACCTCCTTAGAAGCCTCCGGCGGCTACATATTCGCTTCCATGGTAGAGTCCGCAATGCATCGCCGCCAGACTCCGCCAGATACGGCTCCACCTCCCAAGGTAAACACATAGCCCGAGGTCGACTTTTTCTCATCACGGTCACTTGGAAATCCGAGTCTGTATAACCCAAAGGCATTAGACTATCTCGCATGGTAACTAGCCTATAATCTCGAGTCCTTTTCGTGTACTTGAGTATATGCTTTATCGCAAATCCAATGAGCTTGTCCGTGGTTAGATCGATATCTAGCTACTATGCCTACCGTGACAGCGTATATCGGGTCTCGCATAAGATTGCGTACATAAGACTTCCTACTATGGAAGCGTAAGGAACTTGTCTCATTTTCTCTATCTCCTTTGCGTCATAGGTGACTCGTGTCTTAGATAAAGGAACGCCATGTCCGAAAGGTAGCAATCCTTTCGCGGTCCGCATACTAAAACGAGTAATTACAAAGATCAATGTAAGACGCCCGAGATAAGCTCAACATTTTCTTCTTTGCGATCTCGCAAACCTTGATCCCAAGAATGTACGCTGCATCTCCTAAGTCTTTCATTTGAAACCGATCGGATAGCCAACTCTTTACGCCTCGATAATGCTTCACGTTGTTGCCAACTAGAAGGATGTCATCTACATAAAATGCAAGAAATACCACATCACCGCTGACATCTAACCGACACACACAACTCTCGCTAGGCAACTGGGTAAATCCATAGGATTTTACCACCTCGTCAAAGCGTAAGTTCCATGATCGAGAGTTCGCTTAAGTCCATAAATGGACTTCTTAAGCTTTCATACTAGATGCTCTTCACCCTTTACCACATAACCTTCGTGTTGTCGCATATAGATGTCTCTACCTTCCTCAAGGTAACCGCTTAGAAAAGCGGTTTTAACATCCATTTGCCAAACCTCTAGGTTCAAGTGGGCTGCTATGGCTAGAAGAATTCGATGGACTTGAGCATTGCTACAGCGAAAAGGTCTCATCGAAATCGATGCCCTCAACTGAGTGTACCCTTTCGCCAAGCAAGCGGCTTTAAAAGTCAAACCTCTCCATCGGAATCTCTTCCTCTTGTATATCCACTTACTACCTATGGCTTCCTCGCCATCCGGTAGAGGTGTCTTTCATATACATCCATAGCCGTTATGGACTCCATTTCTAAGTCCATAGCGGTGTGCCATGATCTTGCATCAATATCTTGTATCGCCTCCTCAGATGTCCATGGGTCGATTATTGCATGTTCGCCTGTGGGACTAAATCCAAGATTCACCCATTTAACATAAATCGCTCGGGTTGACGAACAACCCTCCCACTACGACGAGGTTCTACAGCACAATGGCAACGGTGGGTGCAGATACTTGTGGTTCTCTAACTGCACAACTTGCTGTGTAGGTACCACTTGACGGCCGGTATCTCCAAAGGAACTCGACCCACTTCAATTTCTTGAAGTATCCGTGTCGATCCTCCCACTAGACTCGACATCTCGCACCTTTGGCCTAATCGGTGGTGGAATACGACCATCTTCTAATTCTCAAGAATGATTTCAACTTTGGACTTATGATTTTTCATATAATCCTCTTCTAAGAATCGGGCATTAGTGCTAATAATGACCTTCTCGATCCTTAGACTATAGAATAAACCACCTTCGCTCCTCTAGATAGCCAATAAATGCCTTGCGTCGATCTAGCCTCCAACTTGTCACCCTTCTTGTTCAAAGACGCAGGTCGGATCGCCCCATATCCTTATGTGGCTTAAACCGGCTTGCATACCAAACCACAACTCGAAGGGGTCTTTCGACCGACTTGACGGTACTAGATTTAGCAAGTATGCCGCCGCCTCTAAGGCATACCCCCGTAACGAAATAGGCAATGTAGCATAACTCATCATAGATCTAACCATTTCCAAAAGAGTCCTATTTCTTCGCCCGACACACCATTTTGTCAGTGGTGTCTTGGTGAAGCGCGCCTGGGATGTAATCCCACACTTCACTAGATAGTCCATAAACTCGTTATCGAGGTATTCGCCACCGCGATCGTAACGCAGCGACTTGATACTTTACCTAGCTTCGCTCCACTTTCGCCTTAAACTCTTTGAATTTCTCAAAGCATTCGGACTTGCGCGAAGTGGTATACGTATCCGCACCTTGAGTAATCGCCAATGAAAGTGACAAAATACTGCATTCTCCACGAGCTTGTGTGGACATCGGTCCACACAGTCCGAATGGACTAACTCCAACATTTCGTGGCTCTATAACCCTTCGCTTTGAAGGGTCCGGTCGACATCTTACCTTCTATACAGATTCGCAGACCGGGAACGGAGTAACCGTGAGATTACCCAACGCCCATTCTTAGCCGCCTGGATCCTATTTAGATTGATGTGACCTAATCTAAGATGCCGAGAAAAGTAGAGTCATCTTCTAAGAAAACTTTCTTTTTGGGTTTGATGAAGATGCAACATAGTTATAGGTATTATGTTTTGCGTAAATAGTATAAAGCTAATTACATAAAGTGCCAACACGTATAACTTCATTTCTTATGATAGAAACACCACTATCAAAAATAATGTAATATCCATGAGTAAATAATTTCAAACAGAAACAAGGTTCCGCCGAAAATCCGCACATATAAAACGCCTTTCAAAACTAAAACCGTTGTCCCAAAACATAAAGAACATCTCCAATCGCAATACCGACTTTCGCTGCTGCCTATGGAGATCGTTATCTCGCCATCAAACAGCCTCCCTTGTCCGCAGAACCCCCGCAAGTGTAACAAACATGATCGGGCTATACCAGATCTACTACCCAAGAATGGGTAGAACAAGTCGCTAAACATGTTTCCGTTACTAAAGCAAACGGCGTACACTTGAGCCTCGAGCATAGGGCACTGGCCTTCCAATGCCCGCCTTGCCGCACTTGAATCACTTGCCCTTCTCCTTCGCTTCTTCTGCCTCCGTGGCAACCATGTTCTTGCTCCCATTACTCCCACTATTTCCTCGCTTTTACCACCTTTGGCACCCCTTTTCTATTTCCATTTTGCGATGAAAATTTTGGGCCCTTAGATGTGCTAGCAAGAGCATGTGCTCCTTTTCCCATAACTCCTTCCGCAAAGAACGAGATTATTAAGCAACCGACTAAGTGTAAACTCGCCTTGCTCATGATCGCATTCACGCCGAAAGTTCTCAAAAGACTTGGGCAGTGTATTGAGGATGATATCGACTCGCTTCACCAATACCCTCCCAACCGATCAAGACTATCCATGAGATGAGTCATGGGAGACATGTTCATGGACCGAACTTCCTTCTTCCATCTTACACGCCAAGATTTCTCTCATTGTGTGGAAGTCGATCGTCCGATCCGATCGCCCAAACTTACCTCGAGACTCGACCAAATATCGTCAAGGCCTACCATCGATCGATGTCGCAGCGCAAGCCTTTGGACATCGTAGTCATCATATAGCATTTAGCCATATTGTTCGACTTATTCCAAAGTCCGCTCGACTCGCAGCTCATTAGTCGACGCGCCAAGAAGGGCATCGGGTTTAGGAGTAGTGAGAACAAACATGTGTTCTTCAAATGATAAGAACATATTCCATGTTTCGCTTCCACTGATAAAATTTGGACCGATAACGGATTTTGTGCGAGCATATTGATAATCGGCGAAGAGACATATCTCAAACGATAATGAAAACACATAAGCATACGATCGCATATAATTCGTAACAATAATATTGTAACCTTTGATAAAACAATATTAATTGAAACCTCCAATCGCCCAAGGAATTCCACATGCAAGCCACGCTGTGGATCGCCATACATGAACCCCCACTGCACTAAAATATACCTTTAGTCGCTTAATTTCAATCCATGTCAACTTATCCTTATGACAAATGAAAATTAATGATTGACCTTACTAGACCACATCACTATCGCAAGAAGGGACTTCATGGAAGTTGTACTGAGGTGATGTCTAAGCATTGACCACAATTTTAATAAATAGAAGATGAATTTTAGAATTGGTATACTCACCGGACCATACCGCTCTAATTCAAATTTTTGTTATCTCATTTTATATCTATCGCTAGAGAACTTATGAAAATCGCACATGCAAGCCACGCGTGGATCGCTATACACATGAAACTCCCACTTCTCAATAGATTTAAAATGTTTTATTTAGAAATCTCATCTAACAAACTTATGATAAACAAGGCAAGCAAGCCACGCTGTGTGGATCGCCACTCACGCATGCCTCACTTTGTTTAGAGATCAAAAAGTGGAGGTCTTGACATTTTAATTTGAAAATTAATTTGTCGGGTTGCTTGCTTAGTCTTTTATTCAAAAGGTTTGTCCATGCATCACGTAATCCTAGCATGCTTTTCTATAGAACTCAACATGTAAAACATGCTCGCAATTCTAAAATATGCTTGATAAAACGCGATAAACCTAGCATGCTTACTATGCGTATCCAATTACGTAAAACACTTAAAGGTTTGTCAACGTAATATAAACATACATAGCATGCTATCGCATAATTTAAACATCCACTTACATGCATATGAACGATAAAATAAAATAAAACGCTCATCGCGCCCAATCGTGAAACCTCAGACATTTAAATCTAATCTATTACATAGATTTACAAAGCATGTAATTAAACTCGAAAACGGGCCTCGCGTGCACCCGCACGGACCGATTCAACAATGGGCCTCGCGTGCACGGGCACGGACCGAAATTCGAAAATCGGTCCGCCGTGGTCGGCCCAAAGAGTGCCGGGTCAGGCTGAGGCTAAGCCGGCCACAAGACCCACCGCCCGCCGCCTGCCCTCGCCTCGCCGCCTCGCGGTCGCTAACGCGACCGCGACCCGCCGAGCACGCTGCGCGCTGCCACGCCCAAGCGCCGAACGCCCGCCGCGAGACATCGCCGCCAGCCGCCATACTCGTGATCATGAAGTCCGCCGCTGGCGCGCCGGTTTCGCGCGCGAACGCAGCGCCCGCCGCCCGCTAGCTCGCACGCGTCAGCAGCTCATGGTAATCCGCGATCGCGAAGTTCGCCGCTAAGCGCCAGGATCCCGCGAGAACGCTGCGCCTGCCGCCCGCAGCCCTCGCGATCGCTTTAGCGATCGCGAGACTTCGCCATGAAACCACCCGTAAGTCACCGAGCTCCCTGCTTTTCCCGCTGCTTCGCTCTTCGCTCGCTCGCTCGCTCTTCTTTTACGCATAAGATTTACATAATAAAATCTAATCTAACCACGGATTTTCTCGTGGTGTAAAACAAAACTAACAACAACAACAAACGAGCCACGATGAACGCGGATCCACAATTAAATAAACGCACGAATAATCAAACGTGAATTAATCCAACAGAGCCAAGATTCTCGATCCTGTGCTCGATACCAATTGTAGGGAAAACGATGTTAACCTCGCCCGAGGATCCATCTTGGGTGTTTAATTCACCATACATTGATTATAAACCCAGCATGCGCTCTATATAATTAAATCGCAACACGTTGGGGTTTACACGTGTTTACCTTTCGATCTCAAGAGGTCGATTGAACGAGATGAACGGATCGAACGGATCGGACTCGTGCTTTGACCTTCCGGATCGTATCCCGCCGCCCAATCTCCAACGCCGAGTGAGGACAATCTATGGAGAATGCTTCGAAAATCACCCAATGCTCTCACAACCAAACTCTCGAAAATTCTCTCTCACAATAATGAGATGGCCGAAAATTCTCTCTTCAATGTGTGAGCATTTTTCTAGACTTTATCTCATACCTTATATTTATAATGCACTACCTTAATCCTATATGGAATATTACCATAATCCTATATGGAATATTACCATAATCCTATATGGAATATTACCATACTCTTAGATTATTTCCATACTCTAGATTATTTCCATACTCTCAAGATTATTACCATAATCTTATATGGAAAGGATCTATGCATATACCATAAATATAATTATATCCATGTGGATAAAGAGAATAAAATCTTGCCAATTGGGAGCATGAGGGCGCCGATTTTCCTCGGCTACGGGCCTTGATGGGCCAAATTGTGGATCAAATGCAAGGAATAAAGATGGGCCTCAACAATTAATTATCTTATGTTCACCTTAACATAAATTAATTTATAAACATTCGATCATGCCACTAGAGAAAGAATGTTGACTTACCCCTTTATTACCGGGTTGAGTCGGGCTTGCACTTAGACATTACGAATCCTCGATTTAAGATATCGAACGTCCATTAATCATTTCTAGCAATCGACCGCTAAACGATTAATATCCTTATTTCTTAAGTAGTACCACTCAACCTTATTATTGTACTTGAGCTAACTCAACCTCGCAGGTTTAGTACAATAAACCTTTGAGCTCCTTAAGGACGCCATCATCCTTAACGGATACGGTGACTGACATGATAACTAGCGACATACAAGATCGCCATCACCCAAGATGCGGAGAATCTGGTTAGAACATATAACCCTCACTCATAACAAGTCAAAGTGATGGTCAAGAACTCATACTCACCTAATACCTTATCGAGGTTTAGATCATCGTAAGTCACCGAGATCTCGGTTCTTCACGACGGTCGAAGAAGAAGAACACATCTCACCGTGATCCTTCAATACATCGTAGACGCATCAAAGATAGACAAGCAACCAAGTCAAGTCACTTCTTATCTATACCGCAGCCTCAAACCGACAACTCGCCCTTAAGTCGCCTCACCAGGAAACTTTTTATATCTCATTGCTTGACCAATCATACGACTTCGTGATCTTCTACACAATCGTATGATCTAACTTATATATGAGATAAGGGACACGATATATGCAATCAAGTATTCAAAACAGATAGAGATTGTAATAGTGGTAACAGAAACATTGTATACAAGCTCAACCAAACCGCTTTCAAGATACAAATCCAACAGATCGATGTTGAGCCGATGAGTGATGAGCTCGGTGATACTCCCGCCATATCGAGTGGTGACCATACGAACACGCCCTCAGATTCCTCCGAAGTTGCGTAACATGTTATCGAATGTCGGTGAGACCACAGTTGCCGACTTTGACGACCTTGGAGGGATCGTCATCATATAATTGAGGTCGTCACGATCATCCCGGTGGCAACTTCGAGGAGGGTTCAAATTGTTAGCTTGAGGTAAGGCCTCATCTGGCCGAGATCCTTAGTATTCTTTCGCCGCTGATCACCTCGATACTCAATACCCACCGGGGGGTATTTTGATGGTGAGGTGGTATACCAGCAGACGGCCTTGGTGGCGTAGAGCCAATCTCTTCCAAGGATGATGTTGTACGGAGAGGGAGCCTTGACCAGGAAGAATTGTATGGCTTTTGTAACCGACCTGGGAGCACGTCCTATGGTGATCGGAAGGGTGATGATGCCTTCTGGTTGTATCGCCTCCTGGGTGAAGCTCCGTAGTTTAGACGGTGCTGGATGGATTTGAATCCCTCCGACCTCGAGTTTGTCCAGGCAACTCGGAAAGATGATGCTGACAGAGGCACCGATGTCGATGTAGACCCCTGGATGTTCTTACCGCCCACCACCGCCAGTATGGTAATAGATCTTGGTGGGCATGATTTTAGTACTGGGTCGTCGTTGAAAACAAGATGTTCTCACCGTCCCGAAGTCGCTTGTTTTTTGGCTCCTCGGGGATCGGTCTCCGGGCTTCGATTTTCAATGACGACCTCGTTGTACCTATAGGGAGTCCGGTAATGGCGTAGACTTGCTCCATTGCGTTGGGAGCGCCGCCCTCGCCATCGCCGGGGTCCGCTGCCTCGAGGTCGGCCCACAATTGTTGACACCTCCGCTTCTTTCCTCTGCGCGCTTGCTTCCCGACCCGCTCTTGGTGCAATCGAGGTACTTCTTGAGTCCCCTTTCGACGAGCTCGCCTATTTCTCGAGCTCGACTTGCATAATCATCGGTATTGTGACCATATCCCCGATGGCGATGCATATCGGTCCTTCGACCTTTCTTGGATCCTCCTTTCATGGGAGGTGGTTTTGGGAGGAGCTCAAGTGAGCTCGAATATCTCCGCCTCGACTTAAGCATACGTGTATTATTGTCGTGGTTTGGCCGAGGTACCAATCTGACTCTATTGGGCCCTTCTTGATTCTATCGAAGGCACTTCAATGATCGCGCCTCTTCCCGATCATCCGACCTCTTCTTCTCGACTTTCGCCGTCCCATATCTCCCTTTACGATCCAACTCGCCTCCTTCGATAGTTATCCACCGTGGTCCAAAGGCTACTCATTGCCTTCGGCTTCTCCCGGTGATTTCTTTATTCAGGGCGCCAGGTCGGATCCCGTTCTTGAACGCATTGATGGTGTAGAGATTTTTGCTATCATCGATCTTGAGGGACTCTTTGATGAACCTGGAGACGAAGTTTGACATCGTCTCGTCTCGTCCTTGGCGGATGGTGAGCAGGTTGGATGAAGGTTGCTGAGGTGGCATCTTTTGATAGAACCGCCACTTGAATTGATCTATGAGATCTCTGAAGCTGTGTATACTGTTTTGGCGAAGTGAGGTGAACCAACGACGGGCGTTGGAGACCAGCACCTCGGGGAAGATCTTGCACATGTGGAAATCTTCCATCCCCTGATTTGCCATGTTTGTAGTATAGGCAAAAAGGAAATCTGAGGGATCTCCTAGACCGTCATAGGCGGCGATGTTGGGTGCCCGATATCGCTGCGGCAGGGGTGTGTCCAGGATTTCCCTTGAGAAATGGGAGATAATCCGTCTGTACCGATCGAATCCTGGGAGGTCGTTGCCATCCCTCTCGGGAGGGGTGGGAGACCGATAGTGTAGGGAAAACGTATGTTAACCCTCGCCCGAGGATCCATCTTGGGTGTTTAATTCACCATACATTGATTATATTCCTAGCATGCGCTATATAATTAATTGCAACACGCTGGGGTTTTTTCGTGTTTACCTTTGATCCGCCGAGGTGGATCGAACGGATGAATGGATCGAACGGTCGAGACTCGTGCTTGACCTTCCGATCAGATCCCGGCCGCCCAATCTCCAACGCCGAGTGAGGACGATCTATGGAGAATGCTTCGAAAATCACCCAATGCTCTCTACTCACAACTTTCAAAATTCTCTCTTAACACTGTAGAATAAAATTCTAGATTGTTATGTGAGCATTAGCCTAGACATTATCTCATACCTTATATTTATAATGCACTACCTTAATCCTATATGGAATATTACCATAATCCTATATGGAATATTACCATAATCCTATATGGAATATTACCATACTCTTAGGATTATTTCCATACTCATAGATTATTTCCATACTCTCAAGATTATTACCATAATCTTATATGGAAAGGATCTATGCATATACCATAAATATAATAATATCCTTGTGGGATAAAGAGAATAAAATCTTGCCATAGAGAGATATAGGACCGATTTTCTTGCTAAGCTATGGGTCCGGATGGGCCACCAGTGATCAAATGCAAGAAATAAAGACGGCCTCAAATAAATTAATTATCTTATGTTCACCCTAACATAAATTAATTTATAAACATTCGATCATGCCACTAGAGAAAGAATGTTGACCTACCCTTTATTACCGGGTTGAGTCGGGCTTGCACTTAGACATTACGAATCCTCGATTTAAGATATCGAACGTCCATTAATCATTTCTAGCAATCGATCGCTAAACGACAATATCCTTATTTCTTAAGTAGTACCACTCAACCTTATTATTGTACTTGAGCTAACTCAACCTGCAGGGTTTAGTACAATAAACCTTTGAGCTCCTTAAGGGGCGCCATCATCCTTAACGGATACGGTGACTCGACATGATAACTAGCGTGACATACAAGACCGCCACCACCCAAGATGCGGAGAATCTTGGTTAGAACATATAACCCTCACCCATAACAAGTCAAAGTGATGGACAAAGAACTCATACTCACCTAATACCTTATCGAGGTTTAGATCATCGTAAGTCACCGAGATCTTGGTTCTTCACGACGGCGGAAGAAGAACTCATCTCATCGTGATCCTTCAATACGTCGAGACGCATCAAGATAGACAAGCAACTAAGTCAAGTCACTTCTTATCTATACCGCAGCCTAAACCGACAACTCGTCCTTAAGTCGTCCTCACCGTGAAACTTTTATATCTCATTAAGCTTCGACCAATCATATAGACTTCGTGATCTTCACACATCGTATGATCTAACTTATATATGAGATAAGGGGACACGATATATGCAATCAAGTATTCATTTCGGATAGGAGATTGTAATAGTGGTAACAGAAACATTGTATACAAGCTCAACCAAACCGCTTTCAAGATACAAATCCAACAATCTCCCACTTATACTAAAGCAAACTTTTAGTATACAATGTGTCTCTACTAGCTATTACAAACAAAACCATCACTTTGCTTCTCCCACTTATACAAAAGTTTCCTTTCTAAGTGGGTGCCATCTAGCGCAATTAAGTCCTCTAACGCCCCCGACGTAGACTTATTGCGGTGATTTAGCGGTGCCATCTAGCGCAATTCAAGTCCTCTAACGCCCCGACGTAGACTTATTTCGGCAGTGCTTTAGTGAATGGATCGGCTAGGTTATCCGTCAGATCAATCTTTGCTATCAAGACGCCCCTCGCCTAACGATTTCTCGTATGACATGGTACTTTCTCTCTATGTGTTTGCTTGCCTTGTGGATCCGTGATTCCTTCGAGTTTGCCATTGCACCTGAGTTATCACAGTAAACCATGATACTCATGGGCAAACCAGGTACCACATCTAGATCCATGAGGTAGTTCTCAACCATACAACCTCCTTAGCAGCCTCCGAAGTGGCTACATATTCGGCTTCCATGGTAGAGTCCGCAATGCATCGCTGCTTTGCACAACGCCAGGATACGGTTCCACCTCCCAAGGTAAACACATAGTCTGAGGTAGACTTATTCTTATCACGGTCACTTGGAAATCGAGTCTCAGATAACCCAAAGGCATTAGACTATCTCGCATGGTAAACTTGCTTATAATCTCGAGTCCTTTTCAGGTACTTGAGTATATGCTTTACTGCAGTCCAATGTGCTTGTCCAGGGTTAGACTGATATCTAGCTACTATGCTTACTGCACAGCAGATATCGGGCCTCGTGCGTAGCATTGCATACATGAGACTTCCTACGGCGGAAACGTAGGGAACTTGTCTCATTTCCTCTATCTCCTTGCGCAACATAGGTGATCGCCTTTAGATAAAGGAACGCCATGTCCGAAAGGTAGCAATCCTTTCTCGCGGTCCGCATACTAAAACGAGTAATCACAAGATCAATGTAAGACGCCCGAGATAAGCTCAATATTTTCTCTTGCGATCTCGGTAAACCTTGATCCCAAGAATGTACGCTTCATCTCCTAAGTCTTTCATTTGAAACCGATCGGATAAACAACTCTTTACGCCCCGATAACAACTTCACATTGTTGCCAAATAGAAGAATGTCATCTACGTAAAGTGCAAGAAATACCACATTACCGCCGACATCTAACCGATACACACAACTCTCGCTAGGCAACTGGGTAAATCCATGTGACTTTACCACCTCGTCCAAACGTAGTTTCATGATCTTGCATCATTGTCTTGTATCGCCGTTTGACGCCCCTCGGGTCGATTATTGCTGCTCGCTTTCTCGACTAAACCGACGATTCACCCACGAAACATAAATCGCCGGGTTGACGAACAACCCTCCCACTACGACGAGGTGCTATAGACATAATGACAACGGTGGGTGCAAGAACTTGTGGTTCTCTATCTTGCACAACTTGCGTGTAGGTACCACTTGTACGGTCGGTATCTCCTAGCGAACTCGACCCACTTCAATTTCTTGAAGTATCCGTGTCGATCCTCCCACTAGACTCGACATCTCGCACCTTTGGCCTAATCGGTGGTGAAAACCATCATCTTCTAATTCTTGAAGAATGATTTCAACTTTGGACTTTTGATTTTCATATAATCCTCTTCTAAGAATCGGGCATTAGTTCTAATAATGACCTTCTCGATCCTTAGGACTATAGAATAAACCACCTTCGCTCCTCTAGATAGCCAATAAACAGCCTTGCGGCCGATCTAGCCTCCAACTTGTCGCCTTCTTGTTCAAAGACGTGTCGGATCGCCCCATATCCTTATGTGGTTTAAACCGGGCTTCGCGCCTCAACCACAACTCGAAAGGGGTCTTATCGACTGACTTGGACGGTACTAGATTTAGCAAGTATGCCGCCGTCTCTAAGGCATACCCCCAGAACGAAATAGGCAATGTAGCATAACTCATCATAGATCTAACCATTTCCAAAAGAGTCCTATTTCTTCGCTTTGACACACCATTTTGCTGTGGTGTGCCCGGTGAAGTGCGCTGGGATGTAATCCCACACTTCACTAGATAGTCCATAAACTCGTTACTGAGGTATTCGCCACCGCGATCGTAACGCAAAGGACTTGTTACTTTTACCTAGCTTCGCCTCCACTTCCGCCTTAAACTCTTTGAATTTCTCAAAGCATTCGACTTCGGTGAAGGTGCATACGTGATCCGCACCTCGAGTAATCACAATGAAAGTGACAAAATACTGCACTCCACGAGCTTGTGTGACATCGGTCCACACATGTCGAATGGACTAACTCCAACATTTCGTGGCTCTATAACCCTTCGCTTGAAGGGTCTGGTCGACATCTTACCTTCTATACAGATTCGCAGATCGGGAACTGAGTAACCGTGAGATTACCCAACGCCCATTCTTAGCCGCCTCTTTGGATCCTATTTAGATTGATGTGACCTAATCTAAGATGCCAGAGAAAAGTAGAGTCATCTCATGAAGAAAACTTTCTTTTAGGGTTTGATGAAGATGCAACATAGTTATAGGTATTATGTTTTGCGTAAATAGTATAAAGCGAATTATATAAAGTGCCAACACGATAACTTCGTCATTTCTTATGATAGAAACACCACTATCAAAATAACGAATATCCATGAGTAAATAATCAAATGTAAACAAGGTTCCGCCGAAAATCCGCACATATAAAACGCCTTTCAAAACTAAAACTGTTGTCCCAAAACATAAAGAAACATCTCCAATCGCAATGCCCGACTTTCGCCGCCCATGGAGATCGTTATCTCGCCATCAAACAGCCTCCCTTGTCCGCAGAACCCCGCAAGGTGTAACAAACATGATCGCTTCGCCAGATCTACTACCCAAGAATGGGTAGAACAAGTCGCTAAACATGTTTCACATTAAAGCAAACGGCGCACTTGAGCCTCGAGCATAGGGCACTTGGCCTTCCAATGCCCGCCTTGCCGCACTTCAATCACTTGCCCTTCTCCTTTGGCTTCTTCTGCCTCCGGTGGCAACCATGTTCTTGCTCCCATTACTCCCACTATTTCCTCGCTTTACCACCTTTGGCACCCCTTTTCTATTTCCATTTTGCGATGAAAATTTTGGGCCCTTAGATGTGCTAGCAAGAGCATGTGCTCTTTTCCCATAACTCCTTCCGCAGAACGAGATTATTAAGCAACCGACTAAGTGTAAACTCGCCTTGCTCATGATCGCATTCACGCCGAAAGTTCTCAAAAGACTTAGGCGGTGTATTGAGGATGATATCGACCTCGCTTCGCCGTCAATACCCCCTCCCAACCGATCAAGACTATCCATGAGACGAGTCATGGGAGACATGTTCATGGACCGAACTTCCTTCTTCCATCTTACACGCCAAGATTTCTCTCATTGTGTGGAAGGATCGTCCGATCCGACCGCCCAAACTTACTCGAGACTTGACCAAATATCGCCGCGTCTACCATCGATCGATGTCAGTACCGCAAGCCTTTGGACATCGTAGTCATCATATAGCATTTAGCCATATTGTTTGACTTATTCCAAAGTCTCGCTTGACTCTTGCCGCTCATTAGTCGATGTGTCAAGAAGGGCATCGGGTTTAGGAGTTGTGAGAACAAACATGTGTTCTTCAAATGATAAGAACATATTCCATGTTTCGCTTCCACTCGATAAAATTTGGACCGGATAACGGATTTTGTGCGAGCATATTGATAATCGGCGAAGAGACATATCTCAAACGATAATGTAAAACACATAAGCATACGATCGCAAATAATTCAGAATAATAATATTGTAACCTTTTGATAAAACAATATTAATTGAAACCTCCAATCGCCCAAGGAACCCCACATGCAAGCCACGCTGTGGACGCTATACATGAACCCCCGACCGCACTAAAATATACCTTTAGTCGTTTAATTTCAATCCATGTCAACTTATCCTTATGACAAATGAAATTAATGATCGACCTTACTGACCACATCACTATCGCAAGAAGGGACTTCATGAAGTTGTACTGAGGTGATGTCTAAGCATTGACCACAATTTTAACAAATAGAAGATGAATTTTAGAATTGGTATACTCACCGGACCATACCGCCCAATTCAAATTCTTTTGTTATCTCATTTTATATCTATCTCTAGAGAACTTATGAAAATCGCACATGCAAGCCACGCGCTGTGGACGCCATACATGAAACTCCCACTTCTCAATAGATTTAAAATGTTTTATTTAGAAATCTCATCTAACAAACTTATGATAAACAAAGGCAAGCAAGCCACGCTGTGGATCGCTTTACTCACAAAGGCCTCACTTTGTTTAGAGATCAAAAGTGGAGGTCTTGACATTTTAATTTGAAAAATTAATTTGTCGGGTTGCTTGCTTAGTCTTTTATTCAAAAGGTTTGTCCATGCGGATCACGTAATCTAGCATGCTTTTCTATAGAACTCAACATGTAAAACATGCTCGCAGTAATTCTAAAATATGCTTGATAAACGCGATAAACCTAGCATGCTTACTATGCGCATCCAATTACGTAAAACACTTAAAGGTTTGTCAACGTAATATAAACATACATAGCATGCTACCGCATAATTTAAACATCCACGACATGCATATGAACGATAAAATAAAATAAAACGCTCATCGCGCTCCAATCGTGAAACCCAGACATATAAATCTAATCTATTACATAGATTTACAAAGCACGTAATTAAACTTCAAAACGGGCCTCGCGTGCACGGGCACGGACCGATTCAACATTTGGGCCTCGCGCACGGGCACGGGCCGAAAAATCTGAAAAAAGGGTCCGGGCCGGTCGGCCCAAATTGTCTTGGGCAGCGCTAGGGCAAAGCCCACCGCGCCCGCCTCGCCCGCCCGCTGCTCCTCGCGGGCCGCCTCGCGTCGCTGGCGATCGCGACCGCCGAGCACGCGCGCGCGCGCTTTCCCGAGCGCCGAACGCCCGCCGAGACGCGCCGCCAGCCGCCGAAACTCACGATCGCGAAGTCCGCCGCCAAGCGCTGGTTGCTCGCGCCAACGCGCCCGTGCCGCCGCTAGCTCGCCGCCGCTTGCTTCGCGGCCGCACCTCGCGATCGCCGATCGCCGCGTGGCGCCAGGATCTCGTGCGCGAACGCACGCCTGCCGCCCGCGCCTCGCGATCGCCCTAGCGACCGCGAGGCTCGGCCGCGAGATACCTCCCGAACACCGCCGAGACTGTTTTTCCGTCGCTTTCGCTTCTTCGCTCTTTCGCTCTTCGTTCTTCTTTTACGCATAAGATTTACATAATAAAATCTAATCTAACCACGGATTTTCTCGTGGTGTAAAAATAAAACCAACAAAACAAACGAGCCACGATGAACGACAAATCCACAATTATAATAACGCACGTAATAATCAAACGTGAATTAATCCAACAGAGCCAAGATTCTCGATCCTGTGCTCGATACCAATGTAGGAAAACGATGTTAACCCTCGCCCGAGGATCCATCTTGGGTGTTTAATTCACCATACATTGATTATATTCCTAGCATGCGCCTATATAATTAATTGCAACACGTTGGGTTTTCTCGTGTTTACCTTTGATCCGCCGAGGTGGATCGAACGGGATGAATGGATCGAACGGCCGAGACTCGTGCTTTGACCTTCTGGACTGTATCCCGGTTGCCCAATCTCCAACGTCGAGTGAGGACGATCTATGGAGAATGCTTCGGAAAATCACCCAATGCTCTCTACTCACAACTTTCGAAAATTCTCTCTTAACACTAGAGAGGGCCGAAAATTCTAGTATTGTTATGTGAGCATTAGCCTAGACATTATCTCATACCTTATATTTATAATGCACTACCTTAATCCTATATGGAATATTACCATAATCCTATATGGAATATTACCATAATCCTATATGGAATATTACCATACTCTTAGGATTATTTCCATACTCATAGGATTATTTCCATACTCTCAAGATTATTACCATAATCTTATATGGAAAGGATCTATGCATATACCATAAATATAATAATATCCTTGTGGGATAAAGAGAATAAAATCTTGCCATAGAGAGATATAGGGACCGATTTTCTTGCTAAGCTATGGGCCCGGACGGGCCACCTGTGGATCAAATGCAAGAAATAAAGACGGCCTCAAATAAATTAATTATCTTATGTTCACCTTTCAAACATAAATTAATTTATAAACATTCGATCATGCCACTAGAGAAAGAATGTTGACTTACCCCTTTATTACCGGGTTGAGTCGGGCTTGCACTTAGACATTACGAATCCCGTATTTAAGATATCGAACGCCCATTAATCATTTCTAGCAATCATCGCTAAACGATTAATATCCTTATTTCCTAAGTAGTACCACCCAACCTTATTATTGTACTTGAGCTAACTCAACTGCGGGGTTTAGTACAATAAACCTTTGAGCTCCTTAAGGGGACGCCATCATCCTTAACGGATACGGTGACTGACACAGATAACTAGCGTGACATACAAGACCGCCACCACCCAAGATGCGGAGAATCTTGGGTTAGAACATATAACCTCACCCATAACAAGTCAAAGTGATGGACAGAACTCATACTCACCTAATACCTTATCGAGGTTTAGATCATCGTAAGTCACCGAGATCTTGGTTCTTCACGACGGCCGTAAAGAAGAACTCATCTCACTGTGATCCTTCAATACGTCGAGACGCATCAAAGATAGACAAGCAACTAAGTCAAGTCACTTTATCTATACCGCAGCCTAAACCGACAACTCGTCCTTAAGTCGCCTCACCGTGAAACTTTTATATCTCATTAAGCTTGACCAATCATATAGACTTCGTGATCTTCTACACAATCGTATGATCTAACTTATATATGAGATAAGGGACACGGATATATGCAATCAAGTATTCATTTCGGATAGGAGATTGTAATAGTGGTAACAGAAACATTGTATACAAGCTCAACCAAACCGCTTTCAAGATACAAATCCAACAATAGCGACGCCTATCGCCTCTTTGATGAGGGATCGACTTCGCTTTCTTCTCTTCATCCCGTTCGGTCTCGGGCGTATTCTTGGCGACCGACTTGGTAGTTGTACCGAGGTGATTGACTTCGTGGATGTCGCCTGGGTGAATGGTTAGGGGCGACTTGTCGAGGTGAGCGGTGGCGGGATGCCGAGGTGAACGTTCTCGGCTATATTACGGAGTGGACGCTTTCGGCTATCTCATCGAGGTAAGCGCTCTCGGCTATTTCGGAGAGGCGAACGACCTCGGGCGCCCGTGATTGCTATTCCCATGCGTTCTTGAGGTTCTGCTCGCCCGCCGCTCCTCGCTCAAGAAGTTCAAATCGGGCGATGTTGGCGTTGAGGAATTCAGATACAGCTCTGCCGAGGACCTCGTGAGACTGGTGGATTGCTTGTTCACCGGTGTTGAGGTCGGCATCTCCCTCTTCGGTAGGGCGGCGATCCTGAGGGTGTATAGGAAGGTCTTCTATGTAACCCTCAGGTGTGTTGTTGCTATCGGCAGCCGCGATCTCCTTTCCCCGTGCGATGCCTTGATCGGGTCTTCGGATCGTCTGCTGTCAAAGACCATCTGCGGCGCTAGGATTTTCACGAGTCCTTGCCATTGATTTTACGTAGGAAACAAAGCTTTTTGTTCAAGTTTCCCACAGACGGCGCCAATGATAAATCTTGTGTGTGCGAGATTTATGAAAGCTGTAAAGAACACGAGAGGTTTTTACGTGGTTCGATCAAAAGAAAGATCTACGTCCACGGAGGAGTGATTCCTCAATACTTTCACTATAAGAGATTACAATGAGTGTATCTAAAAGCTCGAGTATTCAAATAGTTGTTAACCCCTCTACCTTCAATCTAACTTCTATTTATACATGTTATGGATCACTCTAGATTACTACGGATCCGATCTCAGAAGATATATTCCTTCCTTGAATATCTCCTTCAATATCTCCTTTAATATCTCCTTCCATATCTGATAGGGTATGGTTGATCTTCAGAAGGGTTTAGGCGTCGAGCCTTGGGCCGAGCTGCGTAGGCCGTCTATTAGGTCAGGCCTAGTTCGCTTGGGACTTGGGCCTGCTATTGGGCCTGAGCGGTTAGGCCATATCCCATCAGGGACATTTCCAATTGAATGGTTCAGAACATCATATACAAATCTCATGTTCGGGTTCGTCTTATTAATCTATTTGGATCTAACTACAAATGTAAAACATGCTATAAGCTTTATCATTTCTGATCCATGCATATCTAAAATGTTGGAGTATGGAGCCTAATCTCATGTTCGGGATCGTCTTATTATTCTATATGGATCTAACTACAAATGCAAAACACGCTATAAGCTTTAAATGACATATATATCTAAAATATCGAGTATGAAGCTCGAATGGATCAGATACTAAGCTCGTCAAGGTGACCCAACTCGCCGCATAGTTGGACGGGGGGGTCTGGGGCGGTAGCCCCTGAGCCAAATTTTTGGGCCCATGTTTTTTTGCTTAGGCGGAATCCTAATAGGCTTAGGGTTAGAGTTTTATTTTGTCTATTTAATAGTCGTTTCTCCCTGTAATCTATATCCGAAAATCATAGTGAAATCTCTGGCTTGGCATCGCCCCCAAACATAATCACAAGACGTACTGGGTAAATAATTCTTGTGTTCTTTATTTTCTGTCATGATTGCGGTGTATGTTTTTGGCAACATAAAACACACAAACTCTTGTATATCCGTCCACACCGTGCGAACGGACAAAAGTATCACTTATTATAAAGAAAAATATCGTTTATATTACATAAAAGTATCATTTACTTAAGTATCTTTTACATTGAAGAAAAATATCAAATATCATTTACACTGAAAAAAAGTATCAAAGTTTATATTTGCGGACAGATATACAGGAGACTACCTCTATCTAACATACAGTCATACAGATCTAAGTTTACGAGTTGGCTCCGATTTCTGACAAATTGTGATCCATTAGATGGTGCAATACAAGTTTTTGCACTAATTACAAAGCTATAAAAGATAGAGCAATATCATTAAAATACAGCATGCTATTCTAATAATGCAAATAACATGATTAATATGACCTTTGGCAAAAGTAGCGGACCAACAATAATCCAAACCTTCCACATATAATTTGATTAATAAGACATAAGGAATAACCTATGTTGGATTTTTATTTTTATGTTTTGTTTTTTATAAAATGACCTATGTTCGATTCGATTATCACAAAAAAACAAGTTACTTAATTATCGATTATTAGACAGTGAAACTGATGGCCTACAATCTCTGATTCTGTATTATATATAGGAAAACACGTCTTGTCGAAATGACTTATTTACCCATGGGAGGTCGAGTTGCTGCGTGCTAAAACATTATTTTCCTTCTATAGTTACAAATTACAATAAAATATATGGATAGAATAATAGAAAAACAAAAGACTTGACATGACTGATGAGGACTGTTTGTTCAAATAATTCGCAGCTAGACAATATAAAAATGATACTGAATCACTGATGTGTAGGGCAAGCTGACTGTTGTCTCTTCTGCTTGAACAGTTGTTCCTTCTCATCAACCATAAATATAGCTGGGCTCGCTTATGATTTCTTGCGATCAAGGGCGTATATAGGAAAATAATTTTAGAAAAGTTATAATAACAAAAAAAAAAAAAATCACTGACGAAAGGTGTTAAATTATTTTTTCAATAAAATAATAAATACTACCTCCTTCCATGATATATAGTCATAGCTTTTGTCGGCATGAGTTTTAATAAATGAAATGAATGTAAAATGAGTGAAGAATGAGACTCGCGTAATAAAATATATTATGTGAGTGGAAAATGTGGGTCATACGTGGGTTTTTTTTTGTAAATAAGTGGATTGAGTGTTTATAAAAGTGTTTACTTTTGGGTAAGGTCTATGCCTAGGAAAAGAAAATGAACGAATTTTATAGATGTACTGAAATAGATATAAATGAACAAATCTGGTGGAGGGAGAGAGTATAAATTTATAAAAGAGTTTCGGTTGGGATGCTAATTTGTCTCCCCCCAGCAATCAGAATTCGCCTGTGCTTGCAACTATATGCATTATACATTCTTCACTTTGTAACTATATAGATGGGATAATATTACTTTTTAGATCAAACTTTACTATTTTTTCAAATTTAGACCACATTTTTCACATTGTCATATTTGGACTTAATAAATTGATATTGTTTTTAAATCTACACCGGTCATTTTTGGCATCGGATTGTTGCGATGGCAACAGAGAAGATGACTAGATATTTGGCTCGAATTAAATTAAGGACGGAAAGTAAATATTTGTCTAATTTTAATAATTTTACCTTTTTGAAATGATAAACTAATCAATGATCAATAGAATTATGTATAACAAGATACAACATTCTATTATTCAGTCCTTAAGTAATTCAATTAATTATTTTTAATAGCTAAATAAATTTGGAAATAATTTCTTATTGGGACATTTTTTTGTCCCCTCGAAAAGGAAATAAAAATAGAGGTGGTCTCCTGTGCGCGCCCGCGCACAGTGAGATCACCTCTAATTAGTTAATTAATTAATTCTAATTAATTAGTTAATTAAGTAATCCTAATTAATTAATTTAAATTAATTCTAATTAAAATTAATTAATTTAATAAACTTTAATTATAAATTAATAAATAATAATTTTGAATTAATATATCTTAATTTTGAATTAATAATTAATAAACTCTAATTGTGAATAATAAACCCTAATTGTGAATTAATAAACCCTAATTTTGAATTAATAAACCCTATTTTGAATTAATAAACCCTAATTTTGAATTAATAAACCCTAATTTTAGAATTAATAAACCCTAATTTTGAATAATAAACCCTAATTTTGAATTAATAAATCCTAATTGAAAATAATAAACCCTAATTTTGAATAATAAACCCTAATTGTGAATTAACGAACCTTGACTTTGAATTAATAAACCCTAATTATAAATTAATAAACTCTAATTATGAATTAATAAACCTTAACTAAAATTAGTAAACCCTAATTTGAATTAATAAATCCTAATTGAAATTAATAAATCTTAATTAGAATTAAAAACTTTAATGAATTAATAAAACCTAATTGAAAATAATAAATTTTAACTAAAAATAATAATTATAATTGATAATTAATACATCCTAATTAATAATTAATAAACTAAATTACTGTATTAAAACAACTCTAATGTGAGTGCGCATGGTGAGCGCGCGCTCACAAGAGTGTTTGTCATAAAAATAATATTGGTTATGCATAAGTTTTTGTTCATTAAATATCAATTGTGGCAATTCAAATTCCACGGTTGGCAACACGATAATGTGGTACAAAAATATGGGATCCGTTAAATTTGAAAACAATATCAATTAATTAGGTTCAATTTTTGACAAATAAAAATGTGGTCTAGAGTTACAAAAAATGATGAAACTTTAATGTTGACAGTGATATTATTCTATAAATGATATATTTGTTTTGTTATGACGATTACTTATTTTATTCCTACTTTTAGCTGATGTAAACGTTTTTAAATAATGAAGGCTTGCTCCAACACGCATACTTCTTAGTTGTCAACGTATTTATTGCCCTATACATGAATTTACGGAGATAATTAATTATAGACGTTTACTTAAGAGAATACTAACGTAAATGCATATTTTCACTATTTTGTGACATGAATTTTATATGTTAATTTTTCTACGTAAATGCATATTTTTCACTATTTTGTGACATGATTTTTATATGTTAAATTTTTCTCGAGAGGGACATAATAATATTTATTTCTTGCACTATTTTGTGACATGATTTTTATATGTTAAATTTTTCTCGAGAGGGACATAATAATATTTATTTCTCACATGATATATATGTGTAGTGTGTTTTCTATCTGTCCGACTAGATTTGCTTTTGCTTGCCATTATGTTTTCTTTTGTACATCCATTACTGAAGCTGGCGAATAGATAAACATTTTTGTTTGATTAAAATAAACCTTTGAAATCAAAACATAGACCATGTTTTATCTTCGTAGATATGCATATTTGTAAAATGTTGAGATGGAATTAAACTTTAATAACATAGAACAAAGCCATGATCCATGAATCATAAACCAATTTGCAGACTTCCATGCATGCCCGGTGAATCTCCATGTGGCAATATTTTCACGATGTGTACGATTAAATTAGTCTAAAACCGAATAAAAATTTCAACTTGGACCTACAGAATTCAAAACCGATAAACAAAATTTTCCTTCTGTTATTGAGTACAATTAGGGTACACGGTCGTATACGATTGAACACGATTGCAATTTTATGCACTAAACATGGTTTGTTTGTTGAATTATGTTATTGGAGTAATTAATGCAATGTTTAGGACCATCTACTGGTTGAATAATACATTAATTAACAAACAAACTAGGACATGAAAAGAATACATATAGATTGCACACAGTTAGTACACGATTCTGATTTTATGCTCCGAAAATAGGTTTTTGTTAATTTTATATTACTGGAGTGATTAATTAATATTTAGGACCATCTATTGGATGAATAACATTAATTAGCAATTAAACTAGGATACGTAAAACGCCCACTATTAGAGCACTGTTATGTATTTTGTAAATATTTTAATCTTTTGCATCTTTTATGTACCGTAGATGCATGACTTATTAAATGTATTCGACTTGGTTTTGGAATAAAAAATCATAAATTTTCAAATCACGCGCAAGGTTAATCAGTACACGGTTAGAGTTTTTGAGTGCACGGTTTGGTAGATGGTTAGATTTTTTTGGTACTGTGTTGGATTTCAAGTCAATATATAAAAAAAAAATATAGAAAAGCTCCTCCAAAACGATATTGTTCCATTTTTTCCCTTATATTGAAGTGAAAAAGAAATAAAATGACGTCATTTTGGAGGAACTTTTCTATATTTTTATTTAATTTTTATATTGACGTGGTGTCACAGCCCGCTATCCCTAGTCGGAGCTATGACTCGGGATGAGAATTAAGAAACATAAAAGAAAGGGGCGTCATGATTTGGTGATATAAATTCAAAGAAAAATAACATTTATACATACATAACATCATAACTCAACACTGCAGCGAAAAAACGTGTGAGGTACACAAGTGAATATGTGCACTTAAGGTTCTAAACTAGATCAGCGACACAAAGGATCAACTGCTCAACAATTCTCCATTCCATCACCTGCTCAACCTGTCAAAAACGAATATGCAGGGCTAAGTATAAAAATACCTAGTGGACTTATGCCGAAAACATACATCATAAACTTTGAATTACACTGCCCCATCTGTAACACACGGAGTTTTATTTGAAAGTTCCGTGCTTACTAGACATTTTCTGTCATTTTCCATAAAATTTGTGTTGCCAGACATATTTTATGTCTGTCTGATCCATATCTAACTCATCTTACGCCGTAAAAGGAGGCATCCTTCCCGGATGCCGTGACCGGCCGAAAAAAGCACATAGTCACCTGTTACTGTCTGAGCAAACCTTTCAGCAACACAGTTACCTAGTGTACACGTTAACCCTTGCTAGGAATTCTCCATTTAGCATAGGATCCGAATTCGATTAAACTTATGTTGGTGAACCAACACTGATAGGATCCATACATAAAACATAAACACTTTGGGCATATAATTAAATAACAACATCATCATTTTAGTAATTAAAGGTTAACTACTTCCGTATTTAACCTTTATGTAAGAAACTAATTTAGTACATTGTTCAAGTCTCTAGCAACGTAGGGATTCATAACGGACTCGATAACTTTCGTGAACCTTATCAGGGTTTAGTACTTAGTTTTGACTTTTCAGGGTTTTCCCACATTTAACTAAATATGGTTATTATTTCCTTCAAAAACTCTAGTTCATCTATTTCGTATTTCCTCATTAAATATTCTCATTACTTAATGAGACGAAACATCGCATGAAGTCTCATAACATTCCTAGAAAACTTTGTCATACTAGGTAGTTATAAGTAAAACGATTTCAGTCATGAAATCAATTTCATTTTAAGATGCATGGTTATACCTCGAATTCACTTACCAAAATAAATTTTTGAAAAATACAAACGAACTCTAAAAATTCCAAGAATAATTTCCTAAGCTTCTATATATCATTACTCATATCATATAATAATTCATGCTCGTATCATAATATTAAGCCAACCAAATGTTTTTTTTAATCCACTATAACTATTCCCGGTTACTATTCACATTGATTCTTTTATCAAAATAATTTCCAAAAAATACTAAACATACTCTGAAAAATCTAAAAAAAATTCATACATGTTCTAGGAACATAATATTATGATTTTATAACATGAAATCACCACGTTCATTGTTTAAAACATAAAAACTCATTTATTATCTCAAGTACTCATTCTTTATAAATTTTTCAAACATGCTTCAAAAATTATCAATTAAATTTTTACATGCTCATATATTACTCCTAATCAATAATATGTAATAACATTCAACATATAAAAATCAAACATCATGAATCCATCAACTTTAGCTCACGTATTTTTTTTAAAAATTTCAAACATTCTCCAAAAGTTGTGAATTAAATCATAGATGCTTCATTAATATCCAACATCATATAAATGTACTCAAATCACCCAACAAAAATCATAATCACGATCATATAATTTCTCAAATAAATCGATCATAATTGAAAAAAAAAAATTCAAACATACTCATCTTTGTATTAGACATGAAATATAAGCTTATTATCATCATAGCTGCAACATTAATTCATAAATTTAAAATATTTAAACAATATCTCAAAAATTCATCAAGAACTTCAAACACATTTAAGCATATAAACTATGGTGCAAATTCTATTTTTCTTGTATATCTATAAAGGATAGATGATTTCCAACCTTCTAATCGGAGTCAATTTGTCGATAATCGAAGAATCAAACTTGAAGTTGAATGATTTGATGAAGAACCCATCTTTTTTCTTTCTTTCTTAAGCTCACAGTAGAGAGAGAAATGAGAGGGATGAAGAATGATTCATTTTTTTTATATAGGTAATATATTGCACTATCCAACAATATATATGTGATGTAAATTTATCAATTCTTTATTTTTATTTTTTTTCACAAATGAGAGGGATGAGAGAAGATGAGAGTTATTTGATATTTTCAAATACATGGTGGAGAATTAAAGTTAAAAATAATTCCATCCATCTTTATCAACATTCTTGGTCAAAACATGGTAGCTAAGAGAAGATATTTTGTTTTGGTGTTATCCCATTAGTTATTTTAGAATTTAATTTATTAATATAATAAGAACTATCAAACATGTGGTGAATTAAAAGTCCAACAAAATCATCCCTTGTCCATTCATATTTTTCGGTCATGGTATGAAAATGAGGAAGATATTTTCTTGATGTAATACTTGGTATTTGTCCTATTCTTTATTTTTATTTTTTTTCAATTAATCAAATTAATTAATAGAATTTACTTAAACAAAATTCTGCTCATTCTCGAATTGCGGTAAAAAAATGCAATCTATCTGTGAAAACTCATTCCCGACATAAAAAAAATTATATTATCGATACAAACCCTATTTAATCCATTAAATGATTTGTAAATCGGTTTTAGACTATCGGGGCATTGCACTCTATCATCCTTAAAAGAAATTTCGTCCCGAAATTTGTATACCTTAGAAAAGTTTTGAATATCTCTCCATCATTATATCCTCAATTTCTTCCATCGCTTTCTCATGTCCATGGTATCTCCATATGACCTTTACTAGTTTTATTGAATTATTCCTTCATTTTTATCTTTTCGGTCTAAGAAAAACTCGAGACTTTCCTTAAAACTCATATACAGGCTAAGGATAATATCGTCATAATGGATTATGTGTCTATGATCATACACATACTTTTTTTTAGCTGTGAAACCTGAAATACATGCCATGCATTTTTCAGATTTGGCAAAAATGCCAATCTATAAGCTACTGGGCATATTCTCTCTAGGGTATCATAGGATCCTATTAGTTGTGGTCTTAACTTCCCTTTTATACCAAACCTAATAACTTTTCTAGACAGAGAAACTTAAGAAAATTGTCTCTGTTCCCAACTATAACTTTATTCGACGCATATCAACATAAATTTCTGTCTATCTTGAACCTTCTTGATCCTTTATCTAATTGGGCCTCTTTTATCCTTTATGTAAACTGACGGACGACCTCAATCATGTCACCTATTGTATTAGACCCTAAAACTTTTCCACTCACCCACTTCATCACAATAAAGTGGCGATCTACATTTCTTTTCATATAACATTTTGTATGGTGTCGTAGTGCTGGTTGTTCGATTGATGTTGTTAGGTAAACTCGATAAGTAGAAAAACATGCTTCCAACTTTAGCCTCAGTCTCACACGACCTTAGTTAGTATTCCATCTAGTGTTTGTATTGTCCTTTTTGGATTGTCCATCCATATATGTACTTGGAGCATTGTACTAACGTTCAATCTTATGCCTATCTTCTTTCGGAAGTAGATTTTGAATCTCTGCTCGATGAGGTTGACATGGGTACTCCATATAGGCATATGATCTTGCATATGTATAGCTGAGCTAGCTTATCAGATTCATAATAATCTGCATTGGTAAAACGTGAACACATTATGCCTGTCGATCCACTATAACTCATATATTTGTATTACTTCCTTTTGATTTTGGTTCTATCACGAAATCCAGTGCTATGTCATCTCATTTTCACTTGGGTATCTCTGAAGGCTATAACTTTTCATAATGTCGTTGGTCCAATATCTTTTCTTGCTGACATGTGAGACATCGCTCGATAAATAAGGATATGTCTTGTTTCATTCATTCATATCAGAATCTTTCTTGAGTCCTGACATATCATGGTGCTGCTCGAGTGAGCATTGTAAGGGGTGTCATGAGATTCACTAAAGGCTGAAACTTTCTTCATGAGCTTCACTCATGACCTCATTCTAAGCTTATCACTATTTGGGATATATAATCTTCCTTTAAACAATATAACATTGTTTGTTGCCTCTTTATAAGTTTTTAGGTTTTATGTTCTTATCCTCATCCATATCATCCTCATTTCTTCATCCTTTCTTTATGTCTTCAGTATCTTTTCTCTTAAATGGGTGTCGTAATAAGTGTGGCAATAAGATCCACTATCATCTTTGGTAATTTGACCATCTCTATTTCATTCAGCTAAAATCCTCTATGAGTTTATTTTCTCCAATAAGGAAATATCCCAACTTGGATTAAATTTTACGACTCAACAAATCAATTACTATATTAGCTATCTCTGGGTGATAAATAGTACCGCAATTATAATTCTTTGCTCAATCAAACCTTCTTCTTTATATCATGTTCAAGTAATTTTGCTCGAAGAATTATCTCAAACCTTTATGATCTGTAAAGATCTCACACCTCTCTCTATCGAAATGGTGTCTCTAAATCTTCAGTATGTGTACTACTGCTGCTATTTCTAGGTCACGAGTTAGGTTATTTTGTTAATGTGGTCAATGAACACAACTGGTACATTCGTTAATCTGAATGACACAACTATGAACTTATAGTGGCCATACCTTATTCGGAAAGTCATTTTAGGTACATCTTCTGGTCGAACCTTAAGCTGGTGGTATCCCGATTGAAGTAATTTTTCAAGAACATTTACTTTCTTTAGTCAGTCGAACAAGTCGTCTATCCTTGGCAAATGATATTTGTCCTTAAGTGTTAGCTCATTCGGTTCTCTATAATCTATGCACATCCTTAAAATTCCATCTTTCATCTTTTCAAACAAGACAAGTGATCCCCTACGGAACACACTAGGTCTGATAAAACCAAGGTCTAACAGCTCTTGAAGTTGAACCTTTCAACTCCTCTAGTTCTTTTAGGATCATTAGGTACGATGCTTGTGATAATGGGGTCGATCCTGATTCTAGATCGATGTTGAACTCTATTTTTCTATTCAGTGGTAAATCTGCTGAATTTTTGGTAAAGACATCTTGGCATTTCCGAACAATCTCTTCTTCCTTTATTTTCACTTCACTCACGGTTTCTCCATTTATATAAACTAAGAAAACCTAACATCCTTTCTTATTCATTATCTTTCTCACCTGTAGGAAGGATAAAAGTGGTGTTCTTTTCCCTATACTAATCCCATAAAACTTATGGCATCATTATCAGAAAATTGAAATGAAATCTAACTTTCTTTGCACAAGATCGTGACATAGTTCTCGGCCAGACAATTCATTCCTACCAGGTTTTCATGGTTAGCCTGTTGGGTTACTGTCATTGTTACTACTGCTGTAGTTCCTATTAGGGCTAGTACTATAAAGCCTTAAGTGGTT
The DNA here is from genome assembly GCA_036937905.1 of Salvia rosmarinus. NCBI lineage: Eukaryota > Viridiplantae > Streptophyta > Magnoliopsida > Lamiales > Lamiaceae > Salvia > Salvia rosmarinus. The sequence goes on from JAODLM010000384.1 coordinate 93,612, forward strand.
GGGCTTGGCCTGAATAATTTAGCCTTCATGTTCCTCCAGATTGTACTCGGGACAATCTCTTGCATAGTGGCCCATCCGACCACACTTATAGCAACCTTTACTACTAGATATGCAAATACCATTATGCAACTTAAAGCACTCCACGCATGAGTCGATCCTTAGTCTCTCTTGGTGGTTCTTTGTCTGCCCGGAGGATATCTTCTCCTTTATCCTTGTCTCACCCTTGTGGCAACATATGTCCCTGCCATGACCTCATGTCACCCTAGTTTCCATTGCATCATCGGTTGTCACTATTGTTATTTTCTACTCATTTTTGTTTTCATATTATTTGCATTCTGTGGCTGGATTTGTGTCGGCTTATCCTTTTGCATTGCTGCCACGACGTCTAAAGTCCAGCTGAGCGCCTTGGTGTAAGCAGTTCACCGTGGCAGGAAAAAGACATTCTTATCTTCTCATCGATATCCACATATTTTACGATCATATACTGTCATTGTCATCTGTTCCTATTACAGACTGCAAATTTTAGTCTTATTTTTCTTCTTCTTGTAGCTCTTGGGAGTATACCTCTCAAAAATATTCTCAAGAGAAATCCTCTCATTTGCATTTGTGGCCCCATGATTACTAATGTTCTTTTCGATAACGTTATTTTCTTAATCTTCATTGATCGACTCAATGCTTCAACATAAGTCAAAGTATTAATCTTCATTGATCGACTTAATGCTTCAACATAAGTCAAAGTCTCTTAGTCTGCTAGGGACATGCAAAACTTTGGCCCCAAACCTCATATGCGTTATTGGATGTTCCCAAAATTCCACTTTCTATTTCATCCTATAAGTACGAGTAACATACTCCTCAATCAGTTACATCTTAAAGTCTTTTCATGCAAATATATTCTTTTGTTCCCTTGAATATATTTTCTTCACAAATTTCTTCAAAAATTATTTCGTTCGTTACTACCAAAATACACAAGGCATGCACTATGTGTCAGCATAACTTAGGGAATCAAGATTCATCTTGAGGGATGATTCTACTTCTATGCTTTAAGAGAATTATCTTACCTATTGTAGTCAGCCTACTTGTCAACATACTTTTGAGGCTTCTATTCCGTCCTAGGCTATCTCATATATGGATTGTTCTTAGTTCCATCAATTGTTCTAGATTTTTTTTTCTATTTTATGTTCATACTATCTATGAGTTATATCGTGCTCATTCTACTTCTGTTCTAAACCAAGGATAAAACTATCATTGTTACTACATGGTCTGATAGGGTAGCTCTTTTGAGCACCATCATTTAAGTCCTAGGTATAAGTGCCTCATCATTGTATCTCGATTTTCAAGATATCTTCTCCAAACTTTGTTCATAGTCTAGGATTAGCTTAATTAATTGTTAGTACTTTTCATCTTTAATGATTCATCCTTTTACTATCGTTAGTTTGACAAAGGTGTCAAAACTTCAAAGTCAACTCCAACCAAAGCGTAGTGACAAAGGTCGAGTTATGTAGCAATCGACTCATAAACTAAAATGATATCATTCCTTCTATATCTTAAAATAAGCCTCATGCTCATTTATATTGTAAACATGTCCAACCAACTAACGATGTCTTTCAGGACAATCAACTATCTTAAAGATAGATTGTAATTTGTCTTGTTATAACATAATGATAGGAGGTTAAATCCATTTTCATACATAATAATTCTATATTCCAAGAACATTCTATACTTTCATTTACTTCTACTCTAGCACTCAAACGCTAGAAATATATTTCTTCCATAACTTCTTTATTATAACACTCACAAGGTGGTGTAAATACATCCGGTCATTTTCATCATTATCTTGAAAGCCCATCAAGGGTCATCACATCTATATGCATTATAGGGGAAAAATCTTACCTCATCGAGGACTTATCTACATCATAACAGGATGTATCTCTTTAATTGAAGAAAGATATCACTCTACTGATCTGAAAACTTAGGTGACAAGATAAGTCAACCTACTTCATATTTCTTAGTTTCAAGGATTGAAGGAAACTTATCATGACAACTTACAAGTGGTAAGAGTTCACAATTTCAGACAACCACTTTTAAAGTTTGAACCAATCTATTCTTTGTACTGAATAATTGGAATATGGTGTCCGGAGACCAGAATGACGACTACTGAGATCTCTTTGATCATATGGGCTGGCCAGACCCGTCACAAATACTTCTCAGTCACATGAGGACTTGGTTTCAAAAGGACACTTTACAAATTTTCTGGTTGTAAACTTCTTTAACAAAAAGTGAGAAACTCAAGTGATAGCTCAATTAGAACTAGATCATAAAGTTAAACCCAATGAAAAAACTTGGTTAATGAATAAAATTCAAAACCTCATATAAAGAGTTATCGACATACCATTCATCTCAAACCTAACCCACATCACTGAACTTCAATTTTTAACTTTAACATTCTATATTCTACTGTATTGGAACCTCTTTGATTGTGTGGATACTATTCTATTAGAACTGACTAATCATTCTTCCACATCTCTATTAGGTCATAAAGAAAAATCATAGTCAGTCCGGAGTTTCTTCGCATATGCACATCCGAGAGAAGCGACTAAGCTCATGTCACCATCGTAAAATGACATTCATCTTATCGTCATCGTTCCTTGATCTCTTTCAATTCTATATGTCTTTCTTCAGTCCACATCATTCTTGGTTTAGGATATTATTCTTTTTCTTAAAAAAAAAATCTAACACATTTTGTGTTCTCGTTTGTTCTTTCTACCTACGATCTAAAGCTTTCTAAGTTCTCATCCCTCCTCATCATTCCATATTTCTTTTCATCATGATAAAAATGAATCTTAGAAGTTCATCATTTTATTTTCTTTGGCATGAGGGATCATGCATGTTAAACAGTCTACGTTCATTGAGGATAACATATCCATTTTCATGAGAACTTCCTCATAACTTGTAAAGGCAAAAATTAAGCATTTATCAGGTAAATCATTTACATATGCACATCACATTGAATTTGCAACATTGAAACCATCTCACTTCTTTCACTGCTTTATAACTTAAACTCTTCGTGTACTTCCATCATTTTTCATTTCTCACTGTAACAAAGTTCCAAAGTTATCCATTTTTGGTAAGTACTTCAAAACCATTATGTTTCCTTCCCTTAGTCTCAAAACATGAGAAAACATTTACCTTTTCCCAGTTGAGCATGATGCAATGGAGTGTTGAGCATAGTCAGCTGATCTCATACAAGTCTAACGACTCAATCTAAACTTGACTTATCTTGAAAGAAGTATTGGATCCAAAGAAAAAAATCTGCTCTGATACCACTCTGTCATAGCCCCCTATCCCTAGCCGGAGCTATGACTCGGGATGAGAATTAAGAAACGTGAAAGAAAGGGGCGTCGTGATTTGGTGATATACATTCAAAGAAAAATAACATTTATATAGACATAACATCATAACACAACACTACAGTGAAAAAACGTGTGAGGTACACATGTGAACATGTGCACTCAAGGTTCTAAACTAGATCAGCGAAACAAAGGATAAACTACTCAACACAATTCTCCATTCCATCACCTGCTCAATATGCACATCAAAACGAATATGCAGGTCTAAGTATAAAAATACCCAGTGGACTTATGCAGAAAACATGCATCATAAACTTTGAATTACGCTGCGCCCATATGTAACACACGGAGTTTTATTTGAAAGTTTCGTGCTTACTAAACATTTTATGCCATTTTCCATAAACTTTTCCGGTCGACATATTTTCTATCTGTATGATCCATATCTAACTCATCTTGCACTGTAGAAGGAGGCCTCTTTCCACGGACGCCGCGACGGCCGAGAAAAACCTTTCAAGACACAAATACCTATAACTGGTCGAGCAAATATTTCAAAGAACACGCTACCTAGTGTACACGTTAACCCTTGCTAGGAATTCTCCATATAGCATAGGATCTGAATTCGATTAAACTTACGTTGGTGAACCAACACTGATAGGATCCATACATAAAACATAAACACTTTGGGCAGGTAATTAAATAATAGTATCTCATCATAATTTTTTCAAAAGAAAGCATCGTAAATAAAACATTTGTCATTTCATTTTATCCTTGAGGAGAAAAACCCACCTGGTATTATCTCCTCCTATCTCGATGCCTTTCCTTTGTCCTTCGTCGACTACTTCCGTATTTCACCTTTATGTAAGAAACGAATTTAGTACGTTGTCGAAGTCTCTAGCAACGTAGGGATTTCATAACGGACTCGATAACTTTCGTGAAACTTATCATAGTTTAGTACTTAGTTTTGAATTTTCAGGGTTTTTGCACATTTAACTAAATATGGTTATTGTTTCCTTCGAAAACTCTAGTTTATCTATTTCGTATTTCCTTATCAAATATTCCCGTTACTTAATGACACGAAATATCGCTTGAAGTCTCATAACATTCCGAGAAAACTTTGTCATACTAGGTAGTTATCAGTGAAACGATTTTCGTCATGAAATCAATTTCATTTTAAGATGCATGGTTATACCTCGAATTCACTTACCGAAATAAATTTTTGAAAAATATGAAACGAACTCCAAAAATTCAAAGAATAATTTCCTAGCCTTCTATACATCATTACTCATATCATGTAATAACTTCATACTCATATCATAACATTAAGCCAACCAATTTTTTTTTAATCCACTACAACTATTCCCGGTTATTATTCACAACAGTGATTCTTTTATCAAAATAATTTCCAAAAAATACAAAACATACTCCGAAATATCTAAAAAAAATTCATACATGTTCTAGGCACATAATGGTATGATTTTATAACATAAAATCATCACGTTCATTGTTTAAAACATAAAACCTCATTTATTATCTCAAGTACTCATTCTTTATAAATTTTTCAAATATGCTTCAAAAATGATCAATTAAATTTTTACATGCTCATATATTACCCCTAATCAGTAATATGTAATAACATTCAACATATAAAAATCAAACATCACGAATCCATCAACTTTAGCTCACGTATTTTTTTCAAAAATTTCAAACATTCTCCAAAAGTTGTGAATTAAATCATACATGCTTCATTAATATCCAACATCATACAAATATGCTCAAATCACCCAATAAAAATCATAATCATGATCATATAATTTCTCAAATAAATCGATCATGATTAATTTTTTTTTTCATACATACTCGTCTTTGTATTGGACTTGAAATATAAGCTTATTATCATCATAACTACAACATTAATTCATAAATTTAAAATATTTAAATTATATCTCAAAAATTCATCAAGAACTTCAAACACATTTAAGCATATAAACTATGGTGCAAATTCTATTTTTCTTGTATAGATATAAAGGATAGATGATTTCCAACCTTCTAATCGGAGTCAATTTGTCAATAATCAAAGAATCAAACTTGAAGTTGAGTGATTTGATGAAGAACCCATCTTTTTCTTTCTTTCTTAAGTTCACGGTAGAGAGAGAAATGAGAGGGGTGAAGAATGATTCATTTTTTTATATAGGTAATATTTAGTACTATCCAACAATAGATATGTGGTGCAAATTTATCAACTCTTTATTTTTTTATTTTTTTCGGTCATATGAGAGGGATGAGAGAAGATGAGAGTTATGTGATATTTTCAAATACATGGTGGAGAATTAAAGTTAAAAATAATTACATCCATCTTTATCAACATTCTTGGTCAAAACATGGTAGCTAAGAAAAGATATTTTGTTTTGGTATTATCTCATTAGTTATTTTGGAATTTAATTTATTAATATAAAAAGAACTATCAAACATGTGGTGAATTAAAAGTCCAACAAAACCATCCCTTGTCCATTCATATTTTTCGATCATGGTATGAAAATTGAGGAAGATATTTTCTTGATGTAATACTTTGTATTTTCCTATTCTTTATTTATTTATTTATTTATTTCAATTAATCAGATTAATTAATAGAATTTAATTAAACAAAATTCTATTCATTCTCAAATTGTGGTAAAAAAATGCAATCTATCTGTGAAAACTCATTCCCGACATAAAAAAAATATCTTATCGATACAAACCCTATTTAATCCATTAAATGATTTGTAAATCGGTTTTAGACTTTCGGGGTATTACACGTGGATTCCAACATAGAATTTTGGCATCCACGTAAGAGTTTGTATGTCATAAACCGATCGGCAAGACATTAATAAATTTTTTTTGAAACGTTAGGCATCAAAATAATAATATGCTTACGTTCAAACATTTAATAATAAATCACAAAATATTGAGACATAAACTTATATTTGCCCTTTTAATAAAATTTTACAGTGTTATGTATATTCTTTTACAACAGATGGTGTGAAAACATGTCGGTTGGAAAAATTTCTAAGTATCAGGAATTAAATCTATCTTAATTGTGTGTTTTGATTAGATTCCAAAATCTCTGGTGACCGTCTTGCTGAAGTAATTAATGTTGTTGACTTGGTTTGGAGTTAGTCATTATTGTTATAGTTTTCAACAAAGGGAACTATCGCGACGGATGCACCCAAGGCCGCATAAAAGCTAGTCATACTGATAGGAGTATCATTACCCGCACAACTGATGAACAGTTAGAGTGAAGTATCGAATACTGAAGACTGAAGACTAAAAGAAGGCCAACGTATGTCTGAAGATTGAAGTACAAGTGAAACTGAAGAGAATAACTGATAGAGTAAAGTCAAAGATTGAAGATTGACGTCAGAAAACTGAAGCTTGAACATCGAAGACTGAAGACTCAGTGTTGATGGATCGAGAATGAGTCAGGATATGACTAAGTTTCATATCAGGCAACCGATAGACTTTATGAAAGTCAAAGCTGAGTGCTATAAGTCAAAGTTGAGTAATAGTAGTCGAAGCTGACTACCTGGAGTCAAAGCTGATGTCCATGAGTTAAAGCTGTCAGTCGATAGTCAAAGTTGACGACCAGTAATCAGGCCAACAACACAAAGTTAAAGCTAGCAAGATGAAAGGCCAATGCTGACTATATATCTATGTTTGACTAAAAAGCATCATATTGATCTCAAATTGTTCAAAACTGACAAAAGATGAGGTCTAGACTACTGAAGAATATGCTGAAGAAGGCTCGATGACCAAACCAGAAGTACATGTTGAAGAAATAAGGAGTCTACTCAACTGAAAAAATACGAAAAATATTATGCCTTGAGTGTTTGACTCAGACACATGTAGTAGTGTATCTGCAGAAGGTCCTGATACGCCATACCATATTTTCAGAGTTGCAGAGCTATTGTGTACGATGATTCGACCTTGTCAGAAGATGTACGAGGATTCTCAACGGGAAGAACCCCAAAGTACAAAATGGTAGAATATAAATAATGGTCCCTCCAACGACTTTATTCCTATATCTTCCTATATATATGTGCAGAATTCAACCTTCAAAGGTTACTGAAACGCTGCACAATTGAATTTCCAAAAGCTATCAAGACAAAGCTCAAGACAATCAAATAACGATTTCGAAGAAGGAAGTTTCTCAAGTATCAGCAAATCTCCAGAACTCAAATATACTTATCAGCTCTAGATTTCATATACACTTCCTTACATCTATGATGTTTACCTTGTATATCGAATTGTTAGTTGTTGAAAGCTCGATTTCTAGCACCTATAAGCTAGAGGTTAAGTTAACTGCATTCTGAAAGCATTTAGGGTTTTCTAGCATCAGCGGAGAGTAGAAAGAACTCCAAACTCGACGGATATCGTAGTGACCTCAAGATCTAAGTTTACTCAGACCAGAAACAAGACTCAATCCCAAGCTAGTGGATTGACTGAGCAATGAGTCCGTAGATGTAGGAGTTGATCTCTCCGAACCACATAAAAATCACGTGTTATTTAATTTTAGTATTGTCTTTACATTATCTGTAATCAGCACACAAGCAGAACAACATTGTTTTGAAATCATCTATCAATATCCGTTCGATACTGAGGAGTTATAAACTGAATACTGACTAATCAATATTTAACTAAGTGTTTAAAATTAAGTATCTGTTTTACGTAAGGCAAATCAATAACTGCAACATTTTGCACGCACATCAATTATCAGTCCAACTGACTTGTTGTCTTAGTAGTCAATATGTTTGTTAACTGATATCACTTAATACAAGAAACCAGTTATTGAAACTGACCAATAGTATTGATACCAATACTGGATTGTGTAATACCCGTGAAATTAAAACTTTATTTATTATTTTATTAGGCTAAATCAAGAGTTGAGTTTGGAGCGATTATTAAAAATTATAATAGTCGATGTTTTGATTTTATTTCAAATTAGAAAAATTTAAACGAATATAGTTACGAACCGAGCCAGATATTTTTATACTGGATAAATTATCACATCGCCCCACATCATTTCAAATCCCCAAAATCCTTCAACTTTCCCCTAAATCACTCAACCTTTTTCAACCCTTACCATCATCTTTCACATCATACACTCTAACAACCCCTAGCCAGCCTCAGATCTTGTGAAACCATACAACATTCAAATACCTTCAACCCTCAAGTTGATCGGCCATTACACAAAAGAAAGAAGAAAAAGTTCTTTTGATTAAACTACATATGGTAAATTCATTTTCTCCTCAACCTCTCTCTGATTTCTTTTGGTTATCAAACTTACTCAACATCAACAACCTATTTTTGTTCTCAACAAATTCTAGAAAAACTGCAACAATCAATTTCTACCTCATTCAACAAAATCACAACAAAAGCAAGGCTGCTTCATCCAGGTTCAATATCACTCAAATTCTTTCTATTAAAATTCTATGCATTCCAGTTGTATAGAGAAGAACATGAACACATAAGACATTTAACAAAGCCACCAAAACAATAGAGTCACATTGTGCTTCTCGAATCAAAGTTTATGAATGAAGTTACAAGCATGCTGCACAGTCGTTCGAACATAGAAATTAGAAGCTACAAATCTTAGTAAACAAATTCGAAGCTACACATTTTTGTTAGGCCCTGGACCGAGCCACTAGGGCTCGGTTATCGACAGACGGCATAGAGAGGCATAAGGGATGGTGGTGGTCGGCGGCAGGGGCTACGCGGCATAACATGGTGTTGGAGGATGGTGAAGCTCTGCAGCAACAATGACGGTAGCCAGAGTAGAGACGACGGAAAAGCCTTCGGTCAAGCAGACAAGGCGATGTAGAAGGCTTCGGCCGAGCACGCTGCTCTGCAAGCGATAGCGATACGACAACAGTGGCGGTGGCTGGAGCAAAGGCAATGTGGCGCGACGACGTTTGGAACAGGGGGTTCGAGGGCTTCGGGTGGAGCTCTACACGCGGCATCGTCGGTGGGGATGCTGGTCGTTTGTGATGCAGTGACGACGTTAAACGCCGAAAAGAAGAGGCCGCGACGGTGGCTAAATTAGAAAGAGAGAGATGGGAGGAGGGGAGAAAAAGCTTTGTTTATGTGAATTGAGAGAAAGAGAGAGATTAGACGAGAGAATGAACATAATAGAGAGCAAGATGGATGAATGGACAGCAAGACGCCAGCCGCCATAGCTCACCGGAGACAAGGAGACGGCATCGACAGATGGAGGAGGTAGAGAGAGAGATATTCATGTGTGTGTCGGTTCGTGAGAGAACCGAGAGAGATGGAAGATAGGGCCAAGGTCACGACGATGATGGTGCAGCATGCCGACGGACGACGTGGCCACCAAGATAAAAGCGTGCAGCACGTACAAAGCTAAAGGTGTTCGAAATGGGTGATGAGAGAGAGAGAAGTAGAAATGGGGGCTAGGGTTCCTTATTTTATTTTATTTTTTTATTTTATTTGGGCCTTGTTCTCTTGGGCTAAAAATTAAAATGGTGTTGGGCCTAATGTTAGATGGACTGAGAATAAAATGATGGGCCATGGGTCATGGACTAAATTTAAATTCTATTTGGTGTTGGTCCACTTTAATAAAATTGATATGGACTTTTAATTAAATTAAAGGTGGACTTATATTTATTTTAAATGTTGGGCTAAGAATTTAAATTGATGATGGACTGGAATTATTTATTTCTATGATCCATTATATGAAATTAAGGATTGAACAAATTTTATATTAAGTAAATATGAGGTTTAATTCTAGTAATTAAATTTTATGATTAATTCCTAATTAATTAAATGATAATCTAAATGCCAATGATTTAGATTGAGTTATTTAAATTCATTAGATTGAATTGATAATTACTAGTTAGACTAATTGAGTTCTTATAATTAAATCGAGAGGTGGAACCAATTTAATAATTAAATAAAATCTAATTTTTAGAAATTGAATAGCATAATTAAATAATTATGTTAAGGGACAATTTGAGAATTATTCTTTTTAAGTGATTTATTTATGTAATAAGATGAACCTTAAGCTAATTTCTAAATAGGAGGTGATTGGAATTAAATCCTAATTAGTGGATATCTAAGATGAATAAAATTAATTTGATTAATTAATCAAATGTTATCGACTTTAACTTGATCCATTTAATTAAACTTGTAATTGTAGATTTACTTAATTAAATTAGAGACTTAATTAATTAATTAATTAATTAATTAATGATTTGATTATGTCAAGTAGATGCTTGAGAAATATTATTTAAGTAACTTTAATTTATAAAATGACTTTTAGAAGATTATTGAATTATGAGAAATATTTATTGATTGTGTAGTATACATATGGATTTCTATTAGAATATATGGGACGATGAAGCGAGAAACACTGAGAAAATGATAGTAATGAACGGGTATTGAACTCGAAATTGTCAATATTGTCGATACACGCTAACAAACGGCGATTTAAGATTAGCTATGAACTTAGGATTCATATATTGTACAAAACGACGTGGAGAAACATCGATGGAAGGGAAGAATGCAACGACGAAGTGTCATCTATCGTTATGGCGAGACGAACCTAATAGATGATATATAGTTGTTAACTGAGTCGTATCGATGACGAAAATCCTAAAACCCAGAAACTCTAAGACTTAAAAGATATCGAGTTCGTTGAATCTTAGTGATGCTTCTCGAAAGAAGTGAACGACGATCAATTATATTTTTACGCTGATAAGGTCCAACATGGATGTAACCGAAACGATAAATGATCGCTAGCAAGTACTTCAAGAAGAAAATTTCAAGGTGGGCATTTTTATCTACATAAAATATGATTTTATGAAAATCGCTACTCTTATGCTTTATTGCTTTCTTGAATCAGTAAATGTTTAAATACAATATTGTCTGCCAAAATATTTATTATTTTGTATATATTCATTCGGGTTGGCCGGGCGACATGAGATATTACGACTTCGGGTCCTACTGGTGGATGCTAGTTCGACTGTATACTTAACCTCTGAACCGTTGGAGGTCAGTCGTGCGTTCGGGTGAAGGGATGCCTCCATCCCGATGCGTTCCATAGCCGACTTGCATTATGCATTGTAATAAAACGATCGACCGATCAACATTGTGAAAATGATAAAACGTTTAGTAAGCACAAGGCCTTTCAAACCAAAATCCTTGTGTCTTCATCGTGGTGACAAGAAGACAATTTCGTGAAGAAAATATAAAATATTTTGGCATGTGCCCACTGAGTACTTTGTACTTAGCCCTGTATATTCGTTTTTTATGTGTAGGTTGAGCTGGTGATGAAACAGAGTGGAGTTGAGCGGGATTTCTTTTGTCGATGGAAATGGAACATCTTTTGTTCACCTTGAGAATGCATCTTCATATGCATATCTCACACGCTTATTCCACGCAAACTCTTTAAACTCTTTGAATTCTAGTTATATGTTAAACTTTTGAATATTCTAGTAGTGATTACATAATCAACTACTATATAGTCAGACTCTTTGAATCGACCTTGATATCTCTTATGCTTCTGCAATTACTCATGTTTCCTTACCAATGATGTGGTTAGAAATCAACACGAAGATTCCCCATTTATTTTCCGCTTCTTTATTCCAACCCCAAGTCACAGTCTAACAAATCAGTCATTTGAGATTAGCTAGGTCGGGCTGTGACAGACTGATAGTTAACCCACTAGTCGATCTCAAAGATATAGTTAGTCTTGTCAACATAAAACGTTTTAATTTGCCTACCTAGTATATCCTCCCACACCGTAACATACCCAGTGGGATCCATCAATATCATTATACATCATGGTAGTCATTGGGATAGAGTCGAGTACATACACAACAACGAGGTTCTTATGTACATAGCGGTAGAACAAATTTACTATGTTAGACCAATACTAACCTCGATCAATCTGGCGATTTGGCAGCAGTCTTCTTCCCAAATCGTGCTTGCCTCGATATTTTCATTTACCGCATCACCACCGAGTGTGGAAGTGGCCTCCCAAACTTGAACAAGTCACCTGAGTTCCATGCCGAGTCCATCTCTTCTTTTGTAGCACCCTTGTCAACTAGTCGGTCGACATCCAAGCTCGAGATTCGGCTAGCGCAACAAAGGTGATTGAATGACACTCTTCATGCTCGCACTATCGTGTCGCGGATGGCATCATAGATTGAAATTTTTAGCTCCTCATCGCTGACACGAAAAGTCGATCGCCTTCCCGCACATCAATTAACGCACGACCATTTGCTAGAAAAGGTCGACCCAAGATTAGTGGTTGATTTTTAAATTCGGGAATTTCTAAAATAACAAAATCGGCGGGAAAGACAAAATCTCGAATCCTTACCAACACATCTTCAACTATGCCCTTAGGGTATGCGATCGACTCGTCACCATCATTAACTAAATGGAGGTCTTCTTCGCTTGCCCTACTCAAGCGATTGAACACATTCAACAAAGATCGATTTATGCTCGCTCCCAAATCACACAATATGTTGGGAAACGTCGCCTGCAATCTCGACTCTAGCGTGAAGCTCCCGGATCTTTTGTTTCAGTGGCAACTTTCTCTACAAGATATCACCGCACTCTTCGAGAGGTTGATCTTGTCAAATTTCCCAACTTCTTCTTATTTGCCACCGCATCCTTGAGAAATTTGACGATCCGGCATATTCAAGCGCATCAAAGAGGAAGAGTAATATTCACTTTTGGAATATCTCCTGAAGCGGCGATTCTTCATCATATTTCGCTTTCCCAAAGCTACCGAGGAAATGGGGCTGTAGGCTTTGGAAACGCCCGATCATTCCCTACTCCTCTCGCGAATCCTCTTTTCTTTGCCTCGAGACGCCTCTCTGCCTTCTCGCGAGTCGCTCTGTCTCGACTTGGCGACCATCTGTCGCGATGCTTCCCGGGCGAAGTCTTGTCGCGAGGTGCTCTGTCTGTCTCGGCGTCGGAGCTCGCGATCCTTGGTCGCGATGCCGGGTCGCGAGGAAATCATTCTTCTCAGCGAGGCTTGCCTCGCGGATTGTGATCGCGACCGGTGCTCGTGACCGAGCTTTCTTGCCTTCGCGAGGCGTGAGTTTCTTCCTTCGTGTGTATGATTCTCTTCTTCTTTCGCACTCGATGATTTTCATATGAAGCTCCACCTCAAATAAATTGCATTGCACCGATTTGGAGACATTTGATTTTTCGGTTCTCGCTCAGATTACTTGGAAATTGACCTGCACGGCATTCCACTCTTTCATTGGCCATCTGCCGCACTTGGTTCTCCAACATCTTCAATTGTTTTCCATGGCTATCACCGTATTGTTGATGGCGTCATCGTGCTCTCCAAAGGCGTTCATCCTATTTCCATGTCGGATCTCGAATATTTTGCCGAGCCACCATTTGTTGGTGACTGCTGTTATTTGCCGATTGCTCGCCAACAATTGTTGCATCATATCCTCGAGGCTCGGCTTCTTAGGCTCCACAATCATTCCATTATTCACAAAGAAACCGGTGGTAGTTCGAGCATTCTCGCATCGCATAGGAAAAATTTGGGTGATTCCTATTATCGGGATGATAGGATGGGTTCCCACCGATTTCCTTGGCCATTACTCCTTTGGTTCACATATTGAACCTCCTCCATTTTCTCGCGCCTATGGCCACAAATATCCGCCTTTCCTCTCTGCTTTCATACTCCTTCGCAATGATGTAAATTTTTCTAACGTATCATCATACTTATCATCCAACTCGCAGTGCCACTCTTTCCGATCACCGCCTCCATCGCCATCGATAATTGTTGGATGCCATCTCCTCAATTATTCTCAACGCTCATCTATTCCTCTATTGAGAAGGCATCCTCCTACCGACGATCAACAATGCCCGGTGTTAGCATTGAGTCCACCGAAAATTGTGTTACTTGTCGCCCGTGAAAACCCATGCCGTGGACACTTGCAAGCGGTTTCAGACGCTCCTGTGCCTCAATAACCACTCATCTCCCAATTGTGAAAAATGGAGATCTCGCAATGATTTTCTGCGCTTGGCGGTGGGAAGTATTTGGACGTAAATTTCGCATAATCGCTCCCACGTGGTGATTCTTGATCCGTCCAAGCTCTTGAACCACTCTTTCGCTTGACTCGAAAAATCCGAACATCCGCATCCGGATGGCATCACCGGCACTGCTCGCTTGATGGTATCACGATATCCAAGAACGCCTAAATGTGCGTTGGGGTCTTGAACCCTCCCCAAATCGCCCGCCAGATCATGCCGATGATGGTGCTTTAACTCAAAATTATTGGCATTGACGTTCGGCCCTCATCCTCCACCTTGGAACTGATCCGTAGGTGGCCTGTACATGTGGTTGAGCGGTATGGGTTGTGCTCGTCCACCCATCTGGCCTATCTGATTCTGCAACGCCACTGACGCCGCATTGCCGCCAAGATCGCTTCCATCTCGCCACCGATCTTGGCCTCGAGGTTGTCTTTCGCCATTGCTTGTTGTCTTCTTTCTCGACTCTCTCTTATGTGATCTTTCAATCTCAAGATCCAAAGGAATAATTTCTCCTTGAGATCTTGTAATCATGCATCGCAGTTAGAGATAAAAACCTAATCGATCGAGAAGCAACACAAAAATAATAAATATTTTTTTTATTTTTATTTTTAATTTTTTTAAACGCCAATTAATAACTACAATCCGTAAAATTATCACTATGCAATCTAAACAGGTCCCAACGGCGCCTAAAATTTGATCGCTATAATTCCTACCAAATAAATGATAGTAAAACAAATAGTATATATATCGATCCACGTGGATCGCGACTGAGAACACACCAATTAATTAACACGTAATCTTTATTATTATCCGTGCAACAATCTATCAAGAGAAAGAGATATTAAAACTAGACTCGTAAAATAAATAAGGAATAAACCAAATATGAAAGATCGACCTGGGGATGTACTTAACCCAACCGATTCACACAATTAACCTATTAATCTGCTTACCAATTTAATCCACATTCGATGAAGGATCACTAATGTAACTATAATTTCCGCCGGACAACCTATAGTAGTGGGTTAGCCTAAACTCTATCTCCGCTCGGGTCTCAAGAGAAGTAAGCTAATTACCAAAAGCACACAAAGATATAACCTCCCTGACTCACCTATCTCCGTCGGGTCTCAAGGCAAAATCAGATTATAAACTCCAGATATCGATTATGCAATTAATTCAGAGACATTAATCACATAACTAGCATGCATAGATATTGATCAGATACCAACACATGAGAATTAAAGCCAAGATTTATAAATCATGAAGGGACGGCAAAACAGTATCAACAGATAAATTACACGAATCTAATCAGACATACAAACCCCAGGATCAATACGGAATTTAGCTACTCATAATTAAATTATCAAAGCAATAAATAATTAAAGATTACATGAATTTAGATAAATAGATAAAACCGTAGAATTCCACGATGAACAATGTAGCACTTGAATCCGGAAGAGAAACTGAAAGCTTTAATAAACGAAATTATGAAAACTAGAATCAAAATAAACACTAAGCAAAAAAACTGAATAAAAGCTTCTGTAGTGTAAATTGTGCGACGAAAAGCAAAATATCAAAAAGCCTTCTGTCAAAACTCCCAAGCAAAAAGAATAAAAAAAACTGTTCTCTAAAAATAATGCCCTCGTCTAAGTGTGCGCCCCCCTTGTAATGTGTCTGCGCATGTATATATATAAATCACGCAACCCTAGACGCCTTATATCGCGAGCCATTCACGCGAAAGAAGGTTGCGAGTGTCAAAATTGCTGAAATTTCATCCTTTCTCGCGAGTTATCATCTCGACCAACGGTCGCGATCGCGTCTCGCGAAGCGTGATTCACTGCGTGCGCGACTTCGCCGTTTCGCTCCGTTCTCTTTCGTCCGGACTCCGAATTACGATCCGTTTGCACCTACGGACTCCTATCGAGATGATCTTTAACATAGTATACTTTGAACATCCATATTTTTCAAATCCATTACGTCATATTCAACGTCGTTTTCAAACAGTTCTTATTCGCACGAGCTTGCGATTGGGCTATTGATTCCTCTTTATCGTGATCCACCTTTTGACATCAAACCTATGTTAAAATGACATGAAACACACACGGCATAATATCTTCCAAGGTAAACATAAATATATCGAAAACAGCTCAAAAGATCACTTATCAAATAGAAACAAGATAAATATAGCCATAAAAATCAGGTAAAAATGAGGCTTATCACTGAGTGGTGATGAAACGGAGTGGAGTTGAGCGGGATTTCTTTTGTCGATGGAAATGGAACATCTTTTGGTTCACCTTGAGAATGCATCTTCATATGCATATCTCACACGTTTATTCCGCTGCAAACTCTTTAAACTCTTTTGAATTCTAGTTATATGTTGAACTTTTGAATATTCTAGTAGTGATTACATAATCAACTACTATATAGTCAAACTCTTTGAATCGACCTTGATATCTCTTATGCTTCCGCAATTACTCATGTTTCCTTACCAATGATGTGGTTAGAAATCAACACGAAGATTCCCCATTTATTTTCCGCTTCTTTATTCCAACCCCAAGTCACACCCAACAAATCGGTATTTGAGATTAGCGGTCGAGTCGCGGTCGATAGTTAACCCACTAGCCGATCTCAAAGATATAGTTAGTCTTGTCAACATAAAACGCTTTAATTTGCCTACCTAGTATATCCTCCCTACACCGTAACATACCCAAAGGATCCATCAATATCATTATACATCATGGTAGTCATCGGGATAGTCGAGTACATACACAACAACGAGGTTCTTATGTACATAGCGGTAGAACAAATTTACTATGTTAGTCTAAGATGATAGATTCATGAGTAAGTTGGTAATAATTGTGGATGTAATTATATACTTTTCTTCCGGAGGAATACAAGTGATGGAAGAAGAATAAATATACCGTTGAAGACCGATAAAGATTTTCTTTGATTGCTTGTGGAAGAAAAGAATGGTCTAGTTGTGGATGTGATCAAGAAAATCAAGCACCACGAATCGCTAAAACAATGAGACAACATTATATGGTTCATAATGGTCAGGTCTTTCGTGAGGATGATGCGACATGTACTAGCTAGATAATACATCATGATCGCATAGATAGAGTCCGGTATAGAAACATGAGCCGATATCTTCAGATGAAGAGAAAGACAAGCCAATGCTTTCAGATGAGAATGAAGACGAAAACCAACGTAGGAAATATTTGATTCGTTGACTACCGAATTTGATGCATGGATTCGACAACAAGAGATATTGATAGGGTCATTGAAAAATATAAAAAAACACAGGGTCATACAAAGCAACACCAAATCATACTAAACTCAAAGTCATACCATATTAAACTTTAGAAAACACAAAATAATTCGGCCTTCCATAGCAATCCATAATAATCTACAAGTAATCCATAAGAATCCATAATGATTAGCAATCCATAACAAATAGCTAGATAATAGACACAAAGACCATATCCTAGGAGAAATCTTTTCATGATAAGAATGCAAAAAACCATTGTTGAGTCCATAATCATAGAAAATCATATGACGGGTCGATCTAAATAAGAGCATGTATAGACGTCGTACCTAACCAAATATCTTTGAATGAAATGATCCTGATCGGGCACTGATAAACGCGCATTTTACACGTTTATTGTTGATATTTAAAGATGATTTTAGATCTATAAAGTGCGTTTATGTCTTGGATTTCAATGCTTTTACATATTTTGGAAGATACTACTGGGTTCCGCTTTGGTGTTTTGTAGGCTTATAAGTTGAAACCAAGCATGAAACGAAGAACGAGCGACGAGGGCAAAACTGGCTCAGCAACCACTCCACCGGCCGCCACCGGGCGCGAGGAACTACCCATGAGCGCGAGCCGCATGCACGCGAAATAGATGTCTAGCGACCGCCCAGCGACCGCTAGTTCGGCCACGAGGAAACACCAGCACAGGAGAGAGGACGCCAGAGCACGCGAGCACTCCCAGCGGGCGCGAGACGTGCCCGCAGCGATTTTATGTGCGATGCGACCACACCTAGCGATCGCGAGGTGTGGCCGCGAGGCGATTCAGTACGCGAGGGCCTGCCGAGAAACGAAGGATGACAGAGAAGAATTGTTCCTCATGATCATGAGCCCGGCCATGAGGCATGGCGGCAGAGGAAAATTAGGGTTTCAAATTAATTCTATAAATAGGCATTACCCTCGCCCCGACCTTCCCCACCGTGATTTTACATATTTTTCCTCGCCATAGTTTTCCATTTATTTTCACTTTAGCTTTGATTTAGATTCATTCTAGCAATAGTTTTCCATCGTTCTACATTAGTTCTACGCATTGTTAACCTTTGGAACGATTTCGTCCGAAGGAATTACATTCTTTTCCTGTTTTCCGTTGGGTTTGGATACGAACACAACCATTGTTCTTCAGACGCTTCCCTAAGGATTTATCAATTTAATTTCTATTTTTATGATTATTTCGTATTTTATTCCGTTAATTATGTCTAGCTAAATTTCTGTTCTAATCCTAGGGTTTGCATGATTCTATCCTATATGTTGTGATTTCTGCTATTGTTATTTACCTTCCACCATCGATTCATGATCCTTGGTGCTTAATTATATGTGTTGATTTCGATCAATCTTGATGCATATCATAGTTGCCGATTAATTACGTAATGCTTTAATTGTCAATCGATCTTGAATGCATGATACGGATAAGCCTTGAGTCGAATCGAGATAGGAACATTCTTAGGAAGCATATTCTTTGTGATCCTTTTGAGTTGCTTATTTTCCTCTAGAGACGTAAAGAAATAGGGAAAATTAGTAATCAATCGTCACAATTGTCGAATCAAGTTGTTGGTCAGATATGTGATCTTCTATCTTGTCTGGATTAAAACGGTTAATAATAAGTAGGATAAACATACGTTGTGGATAGGATTAGTGCATCCCTAGGATTAGTTTTTCTTCATAGTTATCTCTTTGAGTTTTTATTGTTTTCATTTATTTTCTTGTTGTCACATTTGCTTTGGATTTAATATCCGAAGCCTTAAAACCTAATAAACCAAATCTGTTCTTGGATAATGATGAAGTTTCGTTGAATTAGCTTCTGTGTTTTCGGATTGCAATCCCTGTGGATACGATACTCGACTTACCTTATACTTGCGCGTTTTTCGTGAGAGAAAAGTGAGCGATCAAATTTTTCCGCCTCCAATGTCAGATACTCATTTGTAGCACATGGTGTCTTGTATAGATTGGTGTTCCAGAAGTTCATTACCTTAAATGTTCGAGGTAATAGTCGGGTAATAGGCTTCATTTGGGAGTGCCTCAACTGTGAGCATCAAATGTCATGAGTACATCTCAACTATCCACTGTACCTTAGAGATATGAACTATGACCAAATGATTTTATCCGACGTTACAAATTACGATTCTCTACAACATCGACAAATGATTTCTTTGATTGGTGATGTGATAATGTTGATCACCTCAAAATCTCACGGTAGGTCCGATTGATCCCACGCCGATCGCCTCCAAGGATTGGTGTTGCGGATCCAACGCCTCGGGGTATCGTGAAAGACCTCATGGAGCATATGGTACATTATGTGACTAGGGTTGTGGTAATGCGCATCGCCTATGGTTAGAACATGCACACCCTCCGGACTGGTCCGAGGTCTTTTACAAAGGCTCTAGTGTTTTGGAGCTAGCAAATGAGATATTTTGATGTCATAGGTATATTAAACACCCTCACGCTCAGAGGAAAACAACCCTATTGTTGTGCTTTGGCCTTTTCCAACCATCGTGCAATATTGTAGCAACCTAGATTTAATTAATTCGCTATGTTTTTCCTAAATAATAAAATTTATTTGGGTTCCTTTGAGACGGTCTAATGGTAAAATAGGTTCATGTGAACAAAAGGTCATAAGTTAGAATTCCACTAACGTCTCGATAGATCTAAGTCTGTCACATTTGATTTTCCAACTGCAGTTTACCCGTCTTGTGTGGTTTACAGTATTGCACAAGAACTTGATTTTATATACTTTTCTTCTAGAGGAATACAGTGATGGAAGAAGAATAAATATACAAGACTGATAAAGATTTTCTTTGATTGCTTGTGGAAGAAAAGAATGGTCTAGTTGTGGATGTGATCGAGAAAAATCAAGCACCCTACAACTGCTAAAAACAATGAGACAACATTATATGGTTCATAATGGTCTACAGTCTTTCGTGAGGATGATGCGACATGTACTAGCTAGATAATACATCATGATCGCATAGATAGAGTCTGGTATAGAAAGATGAGCCGATATCTTCAGATGAAGAGAAAGACAAGCCAATGCTTTCAGATGAGAATGAAGACGAAAACCAACGTAGGAAATATTTGATTCGTTGACTACCGAATTTGATGCATGGATTCGACAACAAGAGATATTGATAGGGTCATTGAAAAATATCAAAAAACACAGGGTCATACAAAGCAACACCAAATCATACTAAACTCAAAGTCATACCATATTAAACTTTAGAAAACACAAAACAATTCGGCCTTCCATAACAATTCATAATAATCTACAAGTAATCCATAAGAATCCATAATGATTAGCAATCCATAACAAATAGCTAGATAATAGACACAAAGACCATATCCTAGGAGCAATCTTTTCATGATAAGAATGCAAAAAACCATTGTTGAGTCCATAATCATAGAAAATCATATGACGGGTCGATCTAAATAAGAGCATGTATAGACGTCGTACCTAACCAAATATCTTTGAATGAAATGATCCTGAGGCACCGCCTCCAATGTCAGATACTCATTTGTAGCACATGGTGTCTTGTATAGATTGGTGGTCCAGAAGTTCATTACCTTAAATGTTCGAGGTAATAGTCGGGTAATAGGCTTCATTTGGGAGTGCCTCAACTGTGAGCATCAAATGTCATGAGTACATCTCAACTATCCACTGTACCTTAGAGATATGAACTATGACCAAATGATTTTATCCGACGTTACAAATTACGATTCTCTACAACATCGACAAATGATTTCTTTGATTGGTGATGTGATAATGTTGATCACCTCAAAATCTCACGGGTAGGTCCAGATTGATCCCACGTCGATCGTCTCCAAGGATTGGTGTTGCAGATCCAACGTCTCTGGGGTATCGTGAAAGACCTCATGGAGCATATGGTACATTATGTGACTAGGGTTGTGGTAATGCAGACCGCCTATGGTTAGAACATGCACACCCTCTGGACTGGTCCATGCTAATGTAGAGTGTCTGTTGCTGGCACGGGTACCTCATCTTTCTCATGTCGGGACGTACCTAATTATCGATGACTCATATGATCCCGCCTTCTATGTCGGGCCCAAACATGCCTGATCGCCTATGGCTGACAAGCTGCTCATAAATAGGTAATGTATAGCTCCTACATTTTGACACAGGAGCATGAGAACTCCTCGAAGATCTGTTGCAAAACCAATCATGTAGCTGGTCAAAACATGGTGAATGACGATGAGCTACATGATGGCTCTTTGACTCGTTGTCTACTATGGTACGATGTGTACTCTCAATCATAATAACAATCGATTTGGTCCTCGAGTTGGCCACTACTAGCTTGCTCGCAGCATATATGCTCGATATGAAGCATGATT
This sequence comes from Salvia rosmarinus, assembly GCA_036937905.1. Lineage (NCBI taxonomy): Eukaryota > Viridiplantae > Streptophyta > Magnoliopsida > Lamiales > Lamiaceae > Salvia > Salvia rosmarinus. The sequence continues at coordinate 115,662 of JAODLM010000384.1, forward strand.
AGACTCTCACATGGGAAATTTTGGTTATGGTTGAGATGCACTAAAGTAATCTCATGATACGTCAATCGAGTAGCCCGTCTAGTAGGATGCACAACCTTTAGAAATGTTTCTGCACTTCATCTTCCGAGCTACCTACGATACTGCAAGAATAGGCTTGGGTACATGCACATGAGCCACATTCCTAGATGCCAACCCATAGGCATGAATCGAATAGCAAACGGCTCATTTGATAAGCTCAGATAATAGTTTTTGAGAAGAATTGGCGGCAGTAGTAGGAAAGCAAATTTTATAAAGATTCTATTATTTTGTCATGCACAAGACTTGGAGAACTCTAGTAGCAGTCGATTATTTTTACTTTCTTTGCAAGATTTACTTTTGCTGAGTTGAGTTGGCTGGCATGTAATTGAATTAGACTTTGTAATGACTTATTTATATTTTATATATTTCAATTTATTATATTTAGCTTAATTGTCATGCTTTATTTCTATTATTCCTTTGTGTTTTATTTTAATACCATGAGTAGCTAATTTCTTAATTCAGTTAGAATAATTAAACACTAGTTCAATATATGTGAGAATTAATTGTTGCTTAATTAATTCAATTGAATTTTGATTTGTCCCTTGAGTAGAGAGTTTTAGTATGATTTTCTTAATCCTGATCACTTTAGGTTAATCCAGATTAGTGTCAATTGGTTCATCCCATCCGTAATTATTGGAATAGGGCTAATTAGTGGAAAATCTATCATATTGGTAGTAGGGAATAAATTAGTAAATAATTTATTACTTATGTTCTTAGGTAATTTGTCTAAATTGAGTTTCTTCAATTCTTAAAGGTGTTAGAACATTAAATTTAGGTTTGACATCTCCAACTAGGTTGTATTTGATAAGGAAAATTTAGTTCATCGTCTCTTGCTCATTATCGATAAATTAAGTAGGAATTGGGGTATGCCCGTTGCATTCACAGTAGCCTATAACTGGTTGGTCCATGATAATTAATATTTACATCGATAATCTGAGGTAGTGACTAGTGTGGATTTATTCAAACTGAGTCCCTTTCATCTTGATTTATTTCTTACTTGTTTTAGTTATTTAATTATTTTTCTTAGTTATTATTATTCTCTCCAATTTAAGGCATGGTGGCTACACCAAACTCGATCTTTATGAAATTACATTCAGGAACCCGTAATATGTGGTTCGATCCTGCTTATTACTATAGTAATCTTGATTCTTAGAAGGATTGTAGGAATTATTTATTGGTGAACGATGCCCACCAATTATGTATTTCAATACATATTTTAACATACTAAATATTCAACAATTACTATTGTTTACCTCCTCATCACAAAAATATTCATGTAGTCTACCTTCGTCTTCCAAGTCATCCACATCAAACATTGTCTCGACACCCATACATGCATCCCAAGTTCGAAATGACATCATACGATCAAATCTGTAATGCCCAAACAGGTCCATTAGAAATGCAAGTATTATAATTTGATAAAACGTTCTCATAAATTTTGAAATCTCAAAACTATAAATACTCGTAAAGTTTTCAATTCGACTCTTGAAAAAAAATGAAGTTGCTAAAATATAAATTTTAGCATAATACTCAAAGAATTATGCACTTGCATACACTTTTCATAAATCTTTGTCATGTATGAAAACTTTAAACTTTTGTTACTATAATAATTTCTATATCTGCATAACTCTTTCAAAAACATTCAAGAAGATGTCTATGAAATATTAAACAGTTTTGAAATGAATTACCTATTTGTCTAGTTGAGCGTGATGTATTGAGTCTTGAGCTTGTCCACTAACTATACTACTAGTCTAGTAACTCAAACTAGACTAAAAGTCTTAAGCTTGAAGAAGCTCTAGGCTCATAGGAACGAACCACTCTTATACCACTCTTCCTGACTATGGATGTGGAATTAGGAGAACGAATAGAAAGGGGTTGTCCTTACTTAACTAAAAGTTGAATTGATAACTGTAATTTAAATGTAACCAAGTAATTTGTAGCGAAAAAACGTAGTTGAGATACACGTATGAAGACATGTATTTCGGGATATTCTTTAACTAAACTCGACAAAAGCTTTGCTCTGTAATTCACCATTCACATCACAGCTAAACCCATAAATTTAGAAATATATGCAGGACTGAGTACAAAACAAAAGCAATTAGTGGTCACATGCTAAAAGATGCATACATACTCGTATAAACTGTAAATTGTCAAGTCATCTCAACATTAGCACACAAGATTTTTTCTTAAAAGACTCAAGCTTACTAAATTCTTTTATGAAGCTAAAATTCATCTGATTAGACTAAGTTCTTTTGTAATCTCCATATATATAATCATTGGGCGGAGGGTGGCCACTTCACGGACACTGGTCGGCCAACCGGCTCGATGATTCACGGCCTTTTTGTACAGTAATTCTTACTATAAATTCTCCATCTAGCATAGGGTCCGAATTTGATTACTATAGAGTTGGCATTGCCAATCAGATATGTATCATGCATAAATTTCAAACATTTATGGCAAGATAATTTCTTGAAAATATTTTTAGTTTAAATGGTTTTGAAAAGAAAATAACTGCTCAAACAAAGCGTTTAACTTTGTGATATATAAGAAAACCTACATCTTAGCAATTCTTGCTCACAAGACCACAAACTCCTTCTACTGCTCTGTTTTCACTTCCTTACCGACTTGATTGTGATGAAGTGGAGTAGAAAAAGGTATAGAAATGACTGGTGTCGAGTTGCTGATGTGCCTCTCTTTGTTCCCTTTCCTTTTTCTGTACTCGATTTCTTTCTCTCTATGTTTTGTTGTTTTGCAATAATGAATGGGATTGTGGAGATAGAAGTGAAATAGGTATGGTAGAAGGAGCCACCAAGTCAAAGGATAAATTAACTAAGATCTTGCTAGACTAAGCTGTAGGATTTTCTAAGGATTTGTTGTTAGACTTTATAAGATTTGAATCATGGCTACGATGATTCTTGTCACAAGAAGAACTTGTAGCTTGGCGGAAATTAAAGAAAATGGAAATAGGCTTTGTGTATTTTCTTCTTAAATTATGTCGAGCTCTTCAGAAATTCATTGGCCCAAATTATGAAGCATAGCTCAATAATAAATTTTAATATCGAGGCACAAGATCCAAAATAATTTAAGGCTCAAACAGTTCAAATTTGTTTTCATCAATTCATGTCGTCCAAATATAAATTTGATTACTTAGTTAATCGAGTCCAATTAATCAATACAATTGGTTCGTTAAAACCATCACATTTCAACTTGATTTAGAACAATTTCAACCGAAGTAAAACTCAACATTGGAGTTTTATAAAACCTAACGAGTATTAGAACCTTAATTTTCAATAATCCTTGATTAATGCAATGATTAAAAAGTGTGGGATGTTACACATCCCCCTCTCTAGCTTTATATATAGTGGTAATTATATTCTTATCCTATAATGGTTACTATATATCTAGTAGATCTTTTATCTTATATGATGTATCTTTTATATATCTAAAGATACTATATTTATCTCATAATATCTTCGAATATGAATAATATTATAATAAATACACTAAGGAAGCCCAATTACTTATGGTTTTCAAATTCCATCTCTACACAAGCTTAGTGGTCCAATCCATGAATTCAATGCAAGAAATAAAGATGAATCTCAAATAAATAATTTCTCATGTTCAGATCAGAACATAATTAACTCATAAATATAAATTCATTCCACTATAGAATTAATATTGATTTGTCTCTTAACTTCCGTTTGAGTAAGGGCTTGTATTAGACTTAAATAATCATTGTATTTAAGATATTGAAGATCCATTAGAAGGACTCTATGTCATTCGTGCCTCTACAACTAGTAGGTCACTCACTCGCTAAAAGATTAATTAAAGCTTCGACAACCAAACTAATTAATTAATAATTAGTTCCTTAGGTAGTATCAATCAACTTAATTATCGTATCGATCAAATCAACATGCGAGTTTAATATGATAAATCTTTTGAACTCTTTAAGGGATATCATCAACCTAAATTGGATACGGTTACCTAATACAAATTTTAAATATGATATACGAACTGCTCCCATCCAATATGTGGAGTATATTGAGTTATCATAGATCTCTCAACCATAAAACTCAAAGCCAGAGTCGGGCGCTTATATATAGCTGAAATCATATTAGGATTTAGAATTCATCTCATTGTGATCGTTATCAATACGTAAAGACGTACCAATATAAATAAGTAATCAAGACAAACTACTTTCGGTTTACACTGTAGTCTAAATCAACAACTCGTCCTTAAATTGTTTCGGCTGTGATGTTAGTTTATATCTCATAAGGTTAATCCAATCATTTGATTTTCTGTGATATAGAAAACACCATATGATCTACTTTATGAAGAGATAATGGGACATACATATGTAATAAGTTAACAATTTAGATAGGATAATAATAGTGAAATGAGAACATTATATACAAGCGTAAAACATGTTGATTTCAATATACAAATCCAACAGGAACCCTAACAAATCATCCTTGTACAAAATGTGTATAGTGCTAAATCAACATCAACCAAAATTCATGTACTGTAGAACTCTAACAACTCATTCGTGTATAGAGTGTGTACCATTTCCCATGTGCTGAACACAAATTGATATTTTTGTTCTAATCGTGTCTATAAACCGTGTGGTCAACAATCAATATCCGTTTACTTAAAATATGTGTTTGAAACAACTCCCATGTATCTAATTATGTTTTAAAACACAAGCATGTCCAATTTATTTACCATGTAGTCATGAAACATATATCGTATAGGGATGTCAATATGGGTTGAAGCTTACTTTGGCCGAATAAATTTATAAAATTAGAGGTTAGGGTCGAGTTTTCATAACCCGAATATAAAATCTATTATTCGGCCAGCCATTCAAGTTGGCGGGTTAATCGGCTGGCCGTTTTCGTCCCGGTCACCACGGCCAATTTTTTTTTTTTTGCTTCAAATTTTAATTTTATTTTTATGTTATTTGTTTTTTTATTCATTTTTATATGTCTTTTTTATTTATAATATCTATTGATGTGTTAAAAGCTACAAAGATATATTTTTAGCAATTAGATTGTACAAGTTTAGTTATTATGGAATATAGTTGTAATTATATTTAATTTTCATTTTATCCTCTTTTAATTATATATCTTAAGAAAGTATATTTAATCTCATTCAAATATATCTATTTCGCTCATCTATTTACTTAATTATTATTATTATATTTATCTCATAGTAAATTATATGTGAAACATAAGTATTTGGTATTATGAGATAATAAGGTAGACTATATAATATATAAATTGAATATACTATTCAATATCATTCGATTATATTTATTTATTTTAAATCTACTTATGAGTTACAAATTATAATTGTTTTATCTCATAGTTAATTAGTTATATAAATTAGATGAACTTTACATTATAATTATGAATTATTATTATATTTATCTCATAATCAATAGTTATGTAAGTTATTTGTAATTAATTTTTAGAATTATAATTGTAGAGATATAAATATAATTTTATTATATTGAAGTGTGTAATTATATTTTATATTCTACATATTGTATATTATATAATCTATACAATAATATTTATTTACTATAGTAGACTATGAAATCTTAGATGATATAAGAATATAGTAATACAAAAGACATTGTTATTTATTATATTATATATATATATAGAACTTTACTATATTGAAGTGTATAACTATATTTTATATTCTACATATTGTATACTATATAATCTATACAATCATACTTATTTACTATGCTAGTCTATGAAATATTAGATGATATAAGAATATAAAATACAAAAGACATTGTTATTATCTTAACTTTTGTAGCTATTATAGATTGTTTATTTAGTTATTTATAGTGAATTAATTTATTAATTTTTTTAAGTTATAAATTTTAATTGGTATTATTGTGAATTAACTTATAAAATATATATTAAATAGTGAATTAGCTATTATGGAATATGAATATTCAGATATATTAAAAAAATAATTTAGTTGTGAGCATTATTTTCTATTTTTGATATTGTAATATATTTTAAATAGTATTATATTGAATTAACTTATTAAAATTTTTCAATTCCGCTATAATTATATTATATTATTAGAGATCATTTAGTTACATTGAATGCGGACATTAAAGCATATTAGAAAAAAAGAATTTAATTATGAACACTATTTTTAATTTTTATTGTTTGCTATTCAAAGTTAGTATAATAAGATTAAAAAAAAAGAACTTGTGGAATGTATTATATTTATTTTTCAATTATTTGTTTTTTACTCCAACGCTAATATAAAATATTTGATATATATATATATATATATATATATATATATATATATATATATATATATATATATATATATATATATATAGGGAGGGTTAACGTGAGAATCATTTTTATTGTGAGAACGTGAGAACCAAAAATTGATGAATTCACAGTGAAAGTTGATGAATCCGCTGGAAAATTATCAATCCAAAAACAATTTTCGCCTCGATGGGATTCGAACCCGGTGAAAAATCAATTTTGAATTCATTAACTTTCAACGGATTCATCAACTTTCATAACTAATTCATTTGGTTCTTAGTTTTTAGGATAAGAATGGTTCTTATTTGAACCAAACTCTATATATATATATATATATATATATATATATATATATATATATATATATATATATTTTATTTTATTTTTAAGCTTTGTGACCGATTGACCCATGGGTTAGCCCGAAACCGAGAGTTTAGGGTTAGAGTTGAATTTTTCTAATCCTAAAAATGTCAACCGAATAGCCGACAAATTGGGTTAGCCCGAACCCGAAATGGTGACCGATTGACATCCCTAATCGTGTACTCATGAAAAACAATACCTAGAATTTCATAATTTTAAAAGTATCACCAACAACAACGAAGTTGGAGTTTTATAGAGGGTCTAACTAGAGGCAGTGGTGCTCGCAAGTCAAATTCCGATGGAGGATCATGTCGTTCTTGTGTGCATTTCGGCATTTGCTTCTACCAGTACTCCCACGGTAGGTCTTCTTCTTCCTCTTCCTCTTCCTCATCCTCATCCGGCAAGTTATGAGGGTCTGAGTTGGTAGTTGACTCATTCATTCATCATAACAAGATCTTGTGCACACGATATCGATCTACACACTTGATTTTCAATTTCTTGAACGTACGGTCAAAGTCCAGAGAGAGAGTCTTAAATAGAAATTCGTGTTAGAGTATGAGTATGTGAAAATGATAGTTATTGAATAAAAAATGGTCAAAAGCTGTGAAACTTTAACAAAAATTAAGTAAATATATAATAAATTAAAATTTGACTAATTTAATATTCAAAATCATTAGAAATAAATTTATCCTTTTCATCAAAAATAATTACATAATTCATACTTTTATCAGCATGAACAAAAAATTTATACCATTTTGAGTTATATGTAAAGTTCCCTCTTGGGAAATTGTGGAAGGAAGATAAATAGTGGTGATGGTTTGACACGTGTAGAAAGAGAGAGTTGGAGAGGGGAGAGAGAGAGAGAGGACAAGGATGACAGCTATTCTGAGAGGGAGCTCCAAATTCCCCGTGATGACCATTTGGACCCATCCAATTTAACATCCATTTTTTGATGCTTCCCATCTTCACCACTTTCGATAATTTTTTTTGCCTTTCTACATACAAACAAATGTACATACATTATATCTATATGCATATATACTTATCCGCACGCAGCCATAATAATTCATGTGTTTCACCCTCACAATCCAACCCATGATCACGAGCTCATGATTCCTTTATTCATCAGTTACTCACTTAACTGTTAATGTCAACTTGTATCTTTTCTTTTCTTATATATTGTGGATTAAATAAGAATTATATTTTTTTAAACTTAAAAATTGTATAGAGAACGTATAAAGTTGATGTACGGAAGGTATAAAGTTATTGCACATTAAAAATATTTTATCGTTGTGCAACAATTTTAGAATGTTTTTGTTATGCAATACGTTATATACATAATTCTCAAGTTCTTAACAAAAGATATAGTTCTTATAATAACCAACTCTTGGAATGACATTTAAATACAAATCAATCTTAAAGTATAAAATAGGAACCATTTTCAGCCCTTAATTCGTGAAGATCTACGTAGAATTCATCACCTTACTTGATACATTCAAACGCCTAGATTCAAATCCCATGAGGGGCGAGTTTTTATTTTTCTGAATTCAGACACTTACATGACGAATTCAGATGCTTTCACGACGAATTCATATGATTTTAGGAGTTCGTAGTTTATAAATTAAGGATGATTTTTACAATAATCACTCCAACTAATTATCCCTTATCATATATGTCCCTATATATTTACAACAAAAATGAAAAATTCAACTTTTACAAAAGAATGTAGTTACTGAGAGAAATTGACCATGATAACTCGATCAATTATTACCAACACAATTTTTTATGCAATTTTTATTTTTTTTTGGCTTAAAACCTGAAATCTACCAGTATGGCTACTAGTGTTAAAACCATACCTAAAAGTCTATAACCCAAATATCACCCCCATGGCATATATCTTTTAATGGATTCTGGGTACTATAGTTAATTTTTCTTATTATACTACTATTTACAAGGTTACACATTATATTCTTCTTTCGATTTTATCTTTTTCCCCTTCAATTTATATTGCTAAAAAAAATATATAATATGATTTATAATCAGCTGAGAGTACTGGTAAGAACGAACACATATTTTAGAACATAAATTATGATTTTTCAATTCGTGGAAGTAGAATCACGATGGTAGATTTACGGGATAGTAATAATCAACCTTTGATAGAAATTACTTGTAAAGTTCATTCTATGAGTATTGTAAAAAACATATTTTCTAAGTAAATGCAACTAAGTTGGTAATAATTTTTGTTTAAATCATGTTACTGCAGCGGAAATTTTGTCATTGATTATCTGGTTAAAATGGATCGAGTAGGGAGATTATTAAAGTCAAGTTTACTTTCCCAACTTGTAATAATATTAATGTATTTTAATTTCTTATTTCTCCTGAGTTTTCAATATTTTGAAATCTTTTCCTAATATTATATATAAAACCTTTTAACGTCACTACTATTAGAACTTGTCCTAGATATTTTAGAACTTTTAAGTTTGGTCTAAGTAGAAAAGATTGAGGCATTCCTCATAGTTGCTCATTTTATTTTATAGAGTGGAGTGATGGAATAATCTAAATTCTGTTGTAACAGAAGCTAAGGACAAGGCATCTTCAAATTAACAAGGACACCCGAATTTACATATGAAAAGTAACATGAACTTCCTAATGATACTAACAAGTCTTATTGTTATTCTTAATATTCGTAACTTTTAGTACTATACGTGTGTATACCTAGAACAAGTGAAATTCAAATTTGCCCCAACGAGCTTAACTCAATTGGTTAAGAGCTAGTAGATTTGGAATAAGGATCAAAGATCGAATCCCAAGAATCATGCAGCATGGGAGTTTCACCCTCTTTAGGGTGACTCATTATGGACACTAAGCAAAGTCCTCTTGGCTTCTTAATAGCTGAGTCATCGTGATTTACCCTCTCATATTCTCATAAGGTGGGGTGTGGAGCTCCCGGAGAGAGAGTTTCCCATTTTGAAACAAGTGCAATTCAAATTCATAATCTTTCAGTGATAAATTCACTATCTCACCGCAACAATAATGGTGTAAATGAGCCAAATTGAATTGACTAGGCTAAATCAAGATTGACTTCTTCTTTTATAAATTCATGGAGAATCTGTAACCGCTATCTTCGGTGTGTATTGGGTAAACTCTTGTGTCTGTGCAATAGCCTGCAAAGGATGAGTAAACCATACTTGAAAACCAGATATACCAGGCTCAAACATATAGAGACGTTCGTGTGGTTCTAACCTGTGACCTTTTTGTCAATAAAAACTCGCTTTACTACTAGACCATCATAAGATTGACTCTTTTATCGTTATCTGGGATTGACTTGAGTTATGAAAAGATCAAGATTGACTCATGATCCTAAACAAGCTTAATTGAGCATAAGTTAACTTATACTGAATTTAGGTTATAGTTGTTTATTAGTTACGTGCTCAATATATTTATGTAAAATCTACATTATGGTTCATTAATTTAAAGATGGTATGTCTATTTATAGAACGAAATTAATCCCTATATATATTTTATTTGAATTTAAAATGTCTTAGTATAATCTTAGAAAATTGCTTGCCAACTTATAATGAGCTAGCTCACGAGCTAGTAAGTCGAACAATACAAAGATTGATATCAAGTTACGGGCCTACAACAGGAACTTTGTTGTATTGTTCTTGAGTAGAATTTTGTTAAGTACTAGCAAGTCGGATCAACTTACTCACACCCCTACCTACTATTCAATCTCTGCTTTGAATGAGCATAAATAATGAGTGTCTGTAAGTAATTAACATGCATTTGTTAGTGGTAGATCAGTATCATACACCGATCGAAACATACCTTTAATAATCGGATTTTCTTTTGTTTTTCTTTATTTTCTTTTAATGATCAAGATATCTCTATATAATAAACTTTGTAATTTTAAATTTATATAAATCAGATTTTTTCACTACTAAAGAAAATGAAAGATATTACGACACAACATTATGTCTGTGTGTGTGCGTGACATGTAAAATTCATAGTCCCTCCTCTTGCTAAAGTGGCAGTAGATTTCTCATGACATATACAGAAATCACATGTGTACAAATTGGGCCAATCAAAGTATAGCAGAATCATGCTGTACTCCTGCTGCTATTACTGCCACATTATAGTAAAACCAAAGTTTTATTTCACAGGTTGAGAATAACAAAACACACACACACACACATATATATGTACATATAATATATATATTTCGTTTCTGATTTCTTGGCAGAGAAAAGCTTTACGTGTTATAATCATATAGTAGCGGCATAATTTGTTAATAACTATATCTTACATTCCACACAAACACATAATTAATATACTAATTTATGTAAATGTTATTTGTTTTAGTGAGAGAAAGTGATGCTGGGGTCATGTGGGAAGCAAACAAAGATGACATTGATTTGAGAGGGCATCCTCTCTTTAAAGGGCAGAATCCGCGCTCAAAGCAATGGAAACAACAAATACCAAAGGAAAAGACCTTTGCAGCAGGAAAAAGAAAAAGAAATTATATACAAAACTGCAAAGCTGCAGCAATGGTTTCTCGAGAGCACAAGAGAGATGCGCTTCACGATAAGCTGCAAATTCTTCGTTCCATCACTCACTCTCATGCTGTAAATTCCCTGCTTTTTTTCTCTTTGATTGGTTATTCAAAAAGTGTTTGTCCCTTGACAATTTTTACATCACTTTTAGGTGTTAGTGTTTTCGAATTTATTGTTAAATTTGCTGATCTGCTTGTGTTTTTTGATCAATCATGCTTTTGTTTAATTTGCTTCAAATTCTCCTTTGCATCAAAAGATTTTAATTAAGATTCATTTTTTATTATGGTTTTTCTTATTTTCAAAATTGTAGATGAGTAACAAAATCAGTGGATTTAATTAAGGTATGCATTAAGCAACATATTTTCTTTACCTTTTGTACTTGCTTCAATCAACCGGTTCCCATTTTGATTCTTATGCAAGAGAATATGAGAAATAAACCAATATTATGAATAATTTGAGATAGCTTTTGTGATTGATATGAATATTTTCCACTTTTAGTAAACCATTTCTTGTTATAGTAATTGACTTTGGGTTTCCATGTTGGCAGACGAATGATACATCAATCGTTCTCGACGCATCAAACTATATCAAAGAGTTGAAACACAAAGTGGAAATACTGAATGAAGAAATAGCAACTACAGAGAGTTCAACCCCTCAGAATATGTGGCCTGTAATATATCCTACCCCACAAATATATATATATATAACGCAACAATAATTTTGATATATATAAATATTTGCAGAAAGTATCTGTTGAAACCCTGAAAAGGGTTTCTTAGTAAATGTACATTCGGAAGAAGCTGCCGGGGCTGCTCGTATCGATACTGCAACGTTTGAAGAGCTGGGGCTTAATGTGCTTGAAGCTAGGGTTTCTTGCGCAGACAGCTTCCATTTACAAGCTCTTGGAGGAGAAGTAAGAAAAATTAATCCCCTTCTATTTTTTTTACTAGTTGTTTTTCGCCTTTTTATTCGTCGTGATTATTGTTTTAGCATATTAAATTAAATGGTTCGTATTGATGACATAATTTCGCTGCAGAATGAGGAAGACGAGGAGAGCATGGATGCCCAGATGGTGAAACGAACAATAACCAATACCATCAAGAATTGGAATGAAAGCATTGAGTAATCAAGAATGTTTAAGCTAATGATGGGCTATATATATAAATATATCTTTATTTTCCAGTTTGGTGTTAAAAATAATCACCATCGTTTCTGGTAGTGGGCCGATAGATTTGGAAGTTAACTATGATGAATGTGGGATCTGAAAATACAAGTGATCAAAGATCGCTTGTGATTTTGATGCAAATTAATCGCAATTCCCCAGCAATTCTAGAGAGAATGTACTGAATATGTAACGATTTGATCCTCGTTATTTGTTCTGTTTCCATCATATAACATGCTCACAAGCCTCACAATTTTTGCTAGTAAAATACGGTTTCACCAATTTACAATATATTTGTAATTTATACCATCTAGTATAATAAGCATACATATCGTCTTGGTGAGGGAAGTGCTTCACCTCTGTCAAAATTTGTCAGATTCTTGACATTGTTGTCATGATCAGTTAACATAATCTTCTGTATAATTAACAAAATCGTGAAAGAATAACTCGTAATTAACCTAAAAACTCCAAGAAAGTGGGAATTTCGAAGCATCTTTTGTGCATAGTTGTGGTACTAATACCTTCAACCAGAAGTTACGCTGTTCCAGCTTTTTGTCTTTTAATTGAGGGGAATAAAAAGAGTTTTATTATATATTATTGCAGAAGTATGCGTGTTTTGTTCGAAAAGGTTAACGAAGGCCAGCTCCACGGGGGAGGGTATTGTTGTTTCAGGTTCACATTATTTTTATTGGAAAAACAAAAGATGCATGAATATGTGAGGTAGATTTGGAGCAGAATATATGTTTCTATTTTCAAATCAATCAGTTCTCATAATGTTATGAAGAATGAATTTGAAACTGTGGGAAATAAGAAAAGTACGGAATAAGACTTTACTGTGAAAAATAATCTCGGTACACGGCCAAGATCAGCATCAATCATAATAACAATAAAATTGTGAATTACGTAGACAAACGTTCTTTTATTCCATGGTGTTTTCTGAGGTATGTGTACAGTGACGTAGTGTAATTTTTTTCTCATTCAATTAATTATAATTTTAAAATATAATAAAATAAAACTATAAAATAATAATAATTTAATAATATAATGAGTTTATTATAATCTTTTAGAAATTTGATTGGTAATATTAATTCACATATAAAACTTTATTATTTGCATATATATTTTATTTTATCAATATAAAATAAATTATAGAAAAGAAAAAAATAGCATTTTATCAACATAAAATAAATTATAGGAAAAAGATAAAGGAAAGAAAAAGAAAGAAAAGGAAATAAAAGAAAATAAGTATAGAAAAAAAAAAATATGTAACTAAAAGGAATCGAATCAAGATCTCTTAAACGGAGATAAAAATCATAACCCATTAGACTACAATCGATTTAGTTATTAAATGTTAAATATTTATAGAGAGCACATATGTTTAACTAATAATTAATTCACATAGTGTTATTATTTACATACATATTTTATTTTATCAATATAAAACAAATTATATAAGAAAAAAGGAAAAATATCCCAAAATAAAGAGAAGAAATAGAATATAGAGAGGAGAAACACAAACCAAAAGAAAGAAAGAAAAGGAAGAAGAAAAAAAGGAAAGAAAGAAATAAAGGAAAAAAGAAAGAAAGACAGGAAAAAGAAAATGTAAGAGAAAAAAAGGAAAGGAAAGGAGAAAGAGAGAAAAAAACAAGGAAAGAAAAAAAAAGAAAAGAAGAAAAAAGAAAGAAAGAAAGAAGGGAAAAAAGGAACCGAGAAAGAGAAAAAAAAAGAAGGAAAGAGAGAGAAAAAAGATGTAGAAGAAGAAAAAAAAAGAAGAAAGAAAAGAAGAGACGCCATAGAATCGAACTTAGTTCCCCCAGAATTCAAAGAATCCCCTAACCATCAGGCTAGAACAAATGTTTGAATATTACATTACATATCAAATATATATAGCTTTTTTTTAAAAAAGTTGGGGGGCCCATGAGCCCTGTGCCCATACGTGCTCTTCACATATGTGTACCTTCTTATGTTCCAAGACACGGTGTTTGTTATTTATGGCGGTTTCTTTATTGAAAATTATTCTTGTACAAGAAGATAAATTCATATAAGAAAGAAGATCCACGAATTATGTTGTCATTATTTGTATGGATTGGATTGAGATATGGATTGTTATATATGAGATGAAGATCCACTCAACAATAGAAGTGTATCTATACGGAAAGTCCTTATACAAGTCAAAAATATTTTTAACAAGAAAATTATTATTTGGGGTATAAAAGAAGATCTAGGACTTGGAGGCTATATATAAGAAGACTCACTTTCGATCAGAATGATGGGGGAATTCGTGCTTAATTGGTCTCGCACAATATAGTGTCGAGAATCTTTGTTCCCGATAGGTGTTTCCTATTATGCTAATAGTGTTATGTTTCCATATATTTGTTCTTGTGTTTTGTTCTAATAGAAGAGTGTTTATGAAGTAAATTCACCGAACAACGATGAACTTTATGACGGATTGATGTCCGCCTTAATACGTGATGGATCAACGATTTAAATATAGCACAAATAGTGAACGTAAAGCAATTACAAACTTAACGACGAACTTGAGACGACAATCGGTATGAAAATTTGGCATGCCGATCATCGACGAAATCAACTACGGATTTTTCGTAGTTGGGTATTTACGACGAACGCTGTCCATCTTTAATTTTTTTTTTTTTTTGCTTTTACGACGGATGTTGTCCATTTTTAATTTTTTTTTTTAAAATTCATTCTTGCCACGGACATTGTTCGTAGCTATGTTTAATTTTTCAAAATAACATATTTCCTTCTTTGTCTTGCAATTTTGGATTATTTTCCGAAAGTATAGAATTAATCCTCAAAAGTATAGAATGTGTCTTGCGTTAACCCTAACTCCCAAATCTACCGTCTCTCCTCCTTGTCTGCATCATCGCCCGCCGCTACCATCACCACCCATAGCTTTCATCGTCGCCTGCCTCCTATCACCGCCATTCATAAAACCATATTTTGTTTAAATAAGAATGTCCACCTCAAAAATTGTGTTGGATTTGTATACTGAAAGCAGTTTTGGTTGAGCTTGTATACAATGTTTCTGTTACCACTATTACAATCTCCTATCCGATTTGAATACTTGATTGCATATATCCGTGTCTCATTATCTCATATATAAGTTAGATCATACGGTGTGTAGAAGATCACGTAGTCCGTATGATTGGTCGCTTAATGAGATATAAAAGTTTCACACCGAGACAACTTGAGGACGAGTTGTCGGTATAGGCTGCGTATAGATAAGTGACTTGACTTGGTTGCTTGTCTATGCCGGTACATCTCGACGTATTGAAGGATCACGATGAGATGAGTTCTTCTATCGACCGTAGTGAAGAACCCAGATCTCGGTGACTTACGATGATCTAAACCTCGATAAGGTATTAGGTGAGTATGAGTTCCGACCATCACTTTGACTTGTTATGGGTGAGGGTTATATGTTCCAACCCAATATTCTCCGCATCTTGGGTGGTGGCAGTGCTTGTATGTCATGCTAGTTATCTGTATCGAGTCACCGTATCCGTTGAGGATGATGACGTCCCCTTAAGGAGCTCAAAGGTTTATTGTACTTAAGGAATTAAATATATTAATTATTTTAGCGATGTAATGATATAAATAATTAATGGACGTTCGATATCTTAAATACGGGGATTCGTAATGTCTAAGTGCAAGCCCGACTCAACTTCGGTAATAAAGGGGCAAGTCAGCATTTATTCTCTAGTGGCATGAATAAATGTTTATAAATTAATTTATGTTCACGGTGAGAGCATAAGATAATTAATTTATTTGAGGCCCATCTTTATTCCTCGCATTTGATCCTCGGTCGGCCCATCCAGCCCGTTAGCTAGAGGAAAATCGGCGCCCATAAAGCTCCCAAAGGCAAGATTTTATTCTCTTTATCCTACAAGGATATTATTATATTTATGGGATATGCATAGATCCTTTCCTTATAGGATTATGGTAATGCATTATAAATATAAGGTAAGAGATAGAATCAAGGTTGATCATCACAATTAAAACCTAGAATTTTCGTCCACCTCCTAGTGCTTGTGAGGTTCTCGAAAATTGTGCCATAGTGAGATTGGGTGATTTTCCGAAGCATTCTCCATAGATCGTCCTCACTCGGCGTTGGAGATTGGGCAATCGGGATACAGTCCAGAAGATCAAAGCACGAGTCTCGATCCGTTCATTCCGTTCGACCCCGACAGATCCAAAGGTAAACACGAAAACCCCACGTGTTGCAATTAATTAAATAGACGCATCTTGGAATATAATCAATGTATGGTGAATTAAATATCCAAGATAGATCCTCGGGCGAGGCTAAACCTAGTTTTCCATCAATTGGTATCGAGCACGGGATCGAATCTTGGCTCATTGGATTAATTCACGCTTGATTATTACGTGCGCTAATTAATTGTTGGATCCGTCGTTCATCGTGGCTCGTTTTGTTTTTGTTGGGTTTTGTATTTCACCACGAGAAAATCCGTGGTTAGATTAGATTTTTTTACGTCAAATCTTATACGTAAAGAAGAATGAAGATGAAAGCACGAAGAGCGAGACGACGAAGGGGCGCCGAGAAACACAAGCGCCGGGCGGACGACGTGCGGGCGGGCGGCGGCGGCGGCGTCGCTGGCGCTCACGATCGCGTCACGTCAGCGTGCGCGTGTTTTCGGCGGCGGACGGACGAGGCGGCGTTGCGGCGGCGGCATGCTGGCAGCGATCTGCGGTCGCGCGACTTGCGTGCGGGAGCCTCGGCGACGCTCGGCAAATATCGCGACGGGAAACCTCAACGCTGTCTCGACAGCGCGGCGACGCGAGTGCGCGAATCACGCCGCGAGGCCTCGCGGCGCTCGGCGGCCTCAGCCAGCAGCGCGTCGGGAACCTCGAGAGCACGGGCGTGCGGGCGGCATTGGGCGGCGGGCGCGCGCGCGACAGCGGGCGCCCGGCGGCGCTTCGGTGACACGGCTCGCCGGCGGCGTGCGCATCGCGCGCCGGCGATGGTCGCACCCTCCCCGGCGACACTGACGGCGGGGCTCGGCGGCTTCGGCGGCGTCTTCTCGAGGGGGCCGGGGCGCCAGCGAACGAGTGGCGGCGGCGGCAAAGGCGGGCGCGCGGTGGGTGTGCAACAGCGGCCCAGCCTGTTCGACCCGCCCGTTTGTTCAGGTCGACCCGACCGGGTTCGGCCACGACGTTTTCACCCGGATCCGATTTTTCTACGGTTCGCCCGCTCCATTATTAGGCCCGAATCCGGTTTGACGAATCCGGTCCGTGCGGGTGCGCGAGGCCTGCCAAGTTTAATTGCACTTTGCTATTCTATGTAATAGATTAGGCAAGAAAGTGCGAGTTCCACGAGTGGACCACGATGAACGTTTTATTTTATTTTATGCGGTAGCATGCTATGTATGTTTAAATTACGTTGACAAACCTTAAGTGTTTTACGATTTAAGTGCGTATAGTAAGCATGCTAGGTTTATCGCGTTTTCGCATATTTTAGAATTCTACGAGCATGTTTTACATGTTGAGTTCTATAGAAGCATGCTAGGGATTACGTGATCCGCATGGACAAACCTTTTGAACAAAAAGACTAAGAAGCAACCCGACATATTAATTTTCCAAATTAAAATGTCAAGACCTCCACTTTTAATCTCTAAACAAAGTGATACGCACTGTGAGTAAACGTCCACACGCGTGGCTTGCTTGCACTGTTTATCATAAGTTTGTTAGATGAGATTTCTAAATAAAACATTTTAAATCTGCTGAGAAGTGGGAGTTTCATGTAAACGCCCACACGCACGGCTTCGTATGTGCGATTTTCATAAGTTCTCTAGAGATAGATATAAAATGAGATAACAAAAGAATTTGAATTGGAAGCGGTATGGTCCGAGTGAGTATGCCAATTCTAAGAATTCATTTTCTGCTGTTAAAAATGTGGTCATTGCTTAGACATCACCTCGAGTACAACTTCCCGCGAAGTCCCTTCTTGCGATAGTGATGTGGTCTAGTAAGGTCCAATCGTTAATTTCATTTGTCATAAGGATAAGTTGACATGGATTGAAATTAAAACGACTAAAAGGTATATTTTAGTCTGGTCAAGGGGTTCATGTGTAAACGTCCACACGCGTGGCTTGCATGTGGGATTCCTTGGGCGATTGGAGGTTTCAATTAATATTGTTTTATCAAAAGGTTACAATATTATTGTTACAAATAATGTGCAATCGTATGCTTATGTGTTTTTCATTATCGTTTCAGATATGTCTCTTACACCGATTATCAATATGTTCGCACAAAATCCGTTATCCGGTCCAAATTTTATCGAGTGGAAACGAAACATTGAGATTGTTCTTATTGCCGAAGATAATTTATTTGTACTCACTACACCCCGTCCCAAGCCTCTAGACGATTTATCTACTGATGAGGAGCGCAAGGAGCACGAGAAATGGGACAAATCAAACAGAATGGCAAAGTGCCTTCTTTTGGTCACCATGTGCGAGTCCCTGCAGCTCCAGCATCAAGAGATGGAAGACGCGACCACGATATGGCTAAATCTTATGAAATCGTATGAGAGTCGGACGAATCGCTTGTCATAATTTGACAAAATCTATAATGTCAAGTTCAATGAAGGAAAGTGATTCGGTGCGTGACCATGTAGAGCAAATGATCAATATCTTCTGGAGGCTCGAGTTGGTTGGAGGATATATTGATGACGTAGTCGAATCGATATGATCCTCAACACTTTGCCCAAGTCTTTTGATGACTTCCGTTATAGAACGTCCTTTATATAAGAGTTATATTTTAGATTCATTGCAAGAGGATCTAGTAACGGAAGAACGTAAAATGGGTAAAGGTGCACGATCTTTAGCACTCACCTCGAAGAAAACCACCGCTTTATCGAAGATGAAAAGGAAAGTGGAATTCAAGGATGCTAAGGCTAAAGAAAAGAGGGAGTAATACTGAGGGCTCTACCAGCGGTTTGAAAAAGCCAAAGGAGAAGGGCAAGTGCTTCAAGTGCGGTGAGGCCGGCATTGGAGGCTAAGTGCCCCAAGCTCGAGCTCAGTCGCCATTTGTTTTAGTGTGTAAACATGTTTAGCGACTTGTTCTACCCATTCTTGGGTAGTAGATACTGGTCTGATCGACCATGTTTGTTACACCTGCGGGGGTTCCTGCGACAAGGAGTCGAGTGATGGCGAGATAACGATCTCCATGGGCAACGCGCAGAAGTCGAGGTCATTGCGATCGGAGATGTTACTTTATGTTTTGATAAAACAATTTTAGTTTTAAAGGATGTTTTATATGTGCGATTTTCGCGAACCTTGTTTCTTTTCAAATTATATACTCATGGATATTCTCATTATTTTTGATAGTGGTGTTTCTATCCTAAGAAATGACGAAGTTATCGTCGTTAGCACTTTATATAATTCGCTTTATACTATTTCGCAAAACATAATACCTATAACTATGTTGCATCTTCTTCAAACCCCAAAAGAGAAAGTTTTCTTCAGAAGATGACACAACTTTTCTCTCGGCATCTTAGATTAGGTCACATCAATCTAAATAGGATCCAAAGACCGCTAAGAATGGGCGTTGGGTAATCTCACGGTTACTCTGCTTCCGGTCTGCGAATCCTATATAGAAGGTAAGATGTCGACCCGCACCCTTCAAAGCGAAGGGTTATAGAGCCAAAGAAATGTTAGAGTTAGTCCATTCGACTGTGAGGACCGATGTCCACACAAGCTCGTGGAGGATACGAGTATTTTTCACTTCCATCGACGATTACTCAAGTGCGGATACATATACCGCTTCACCGCAGTCTCGAATGCTTTGAGAAATTCAAAGAGTTTAAGGCGGAAGTAGAGATAAGCTAGGTAAGAGTATCAAGTCATCATGGTCGATCATGGTGGCGAATACCTCGAGAACGAGTTTATGGACTATCTAGTGAAGTGTGAGATTACATCCCAACAAGACTTCACCGGGCACACCACAACAAAATGGTGTGTCGAGCGAAGAAATAGGACTCTCTTGAAATGGTTAGATCAATGATGAGTTATGCAACATCGCCTATTTCGCTTCGGGATATGCCTTAGAAACGCGGCATACTTGCTAAATCTAATACCATCCAAGTCATCGAAAAGACCCCTTTCGAGTTGTGGTTTGGGCGCAAGCCCGCTTTAAGCCACATAAGGATATGGGCCCAAAGACACGTCTTTGAACAAGAAGGCCGACAAGTGGGAGGCTAGATCCGACGCAAGGTCGTTTATTGGCTATCCTAGAGGAACGAAGGTGGTTTATTCTATAGTCCCAAGGATCGGAAGGTCATTAGCACTAATGCTCGATTCTTAGAAGAGGACTACATGAAAAAATCATAAATCCAAAGTTGAAATCATTCTTCAAGAATTAGAAGACGATCGTATTCCACCACCGATTAGCCAAAGGTGCGAGATGTCGAGTTCAGTGGGAGGATCGACACCGATACTTCAAGAAATTGAAGTGGGTCGAGTTCCACCGGAGATACCGACCGCATGTTGGTACCTACCCAACATGTTGTGCAAGATGAGAACCACAAGTTACCGTGACCCACCGCTGCCATTGTGCTGTAGAGAACCTCGTAGTAGTGAGGGTTGTTCGTCAACCCGATCGATTTATGTTCGTGGGAGAATCTTCTGATTTAGTCCCAGAAACGAATGCGATAATCGACCCATGGACATACAAAGAGGCGATACAAGACATTGATGCAAGATCATGGCACACCGCTATGGACTTAGAAATGGAGTCCATAACGGCTATGGATGTATATGAAAGACACTCTACCGATGGCGAGGAAGCCGTAGGTAGTAAGTGGATATACAAAGGAAGAGATTCCGATGGAGAGGTTTCGTCTTTTAAAGTCGGGCTTGTGGCGAAAGGGTACACTCAGTTGAGGGCATCGATTTCGATGAGACCTTTTCGCAGAGCAATGCTCAAGTCCATCGAATTCTTCCGCCATAGCACCCACTTGAACCTAGAGGTTTGGCAAATGGATGTTAAAACCGCTTAAAGCAGTTACCTTGAGGAAGGTAGAGACATCTATATGCAACGGCACCGAAGGTTATGTGGTAAAGGGTGAAGAGCATCTAGTATGGAAGCTTAAGAAGTCCATTTATGGACTTAAGCGACCTCCCGATCATGGAACTTACGCTTTGACGAGGTGGTAAAGTCCCATGAATTTACCGGTTGCCTAGCGAGAGTTGTGTGTATTGGTTAGATGTTAACAGTGATGTGGTATTTCTTGCACTTTATGTAGATGACATTCTTCTAGTTGGCAACAACGTGAAGTCATTATCGACGTAAAGAGTTGGTTATCCGATCGCTTTCAAATGAAAGACTTAGGAAATGCGCACATTCTTGGGATCAAGGTTTCACCGAGATCGCAAGAAGAAAATGTTGAGCTTATCTCAGGCGCCTTACATTGATCACGTGATTACTGTTTTAGTATGCGCACCGCCAAGAAAGGATTGCTACCTTTCGGACATGGCGTTCCTTTATCTAAGACGCATCACCCATGACCGCAAAGGAGATAGAGGAAATGAGACAAGTTCCTTACGCTTCACCGTGGGAAGTCTCATGTACGCAATGCTATGCACGAGCCCGATATACGCTGCACGGTAGGCATAGTAGCTAGATATCGCCTAACCTGGACAAGCCCATTGGATGCGATAAAAGCATATACTCAGTACACCAAAAGGACTCGAGATTATAGGCTAGTTTACCATGCGAGATAGTCTAATGCCTTTGGGTTATCTGAGACTCGGATTTCTAAGGCGACCGTGATGAGAAAAAGTCAACCCTGCTATGTGTTTACCTTGGGAGGTGGAGTCGATCTGGCAGAGTGCAAAGCAACGATGCATTGCGGACTCTACCATGGAAGCGAATATGTAGCCGCCTGAGGGCTTCTAAAGAGGTCAGTATGGTTCAAGAACACCTCATGGATCTAGATGTGGTACTGGTTTGCCCATGAGTATCATAGTTTATTGTGATAACTCGGTGCGATGTGGCAAACTCGAAGGAACCATGGACCCACAAGGCGACTCAAACACATAGAGAGAAAGTACCATGTCATACGAGAAATCGTTGAGACGGTGGACGTCTTGATTGAGAAGATTGATACGACGGATAACCTAGCGGATCCATTCACGAAGAGCCCGCCGCAAAAGTCTACGATGGACACGTTAGAGGACTTGGATTGCGCTTGATGGCACCCACTTAGAAAGGAAACTTTTGTGTAAGTGGGAGAAGCAAAGTGATGGTTTTGTTTGTAATAGCTAGTAGAGACACATTGTATACTAAAAGTTTGCTTTAGTATAAGTGGGAGATTATTGATTTGTATCTTGAAAGCGCTTTTGGTTGAGCTTGTATACAATGTTTCTCGTTACCACTATTACAATCTCCTATCCGATTTGAATACTTGATTGCATATATTCGTGTCCCATTATCTCATATATAAGTTAGATCATACGATGTGTAGAAGATCACGAAGTACGTATGATTGGTCGCTTAATGAGATATAAAAGTTTCACACCGAGACAACTTGAGGACGAGTTGTCGGTATAGGTGCCAGTGTATAGATAAGAGTGACTTGACTTGGTTGCTTGTCTATGCTTTGCATGCGTCTCGGCGTATCAAGGATCACAGGTGAGATGAGTTCTTCTATCCGAGTAGTGAAGAACCCAGATCTCGGTTACTTACGATGATCTAAACCTCAATAAGGTATTAGGTGAGTATGAGTTCTTGACCATCACTTTGACTTGTTATGGGTGAGGGTTATATGTTCTAAACCCAATATTCTCCGCATCTTGGGTGGTGGCAAGGCTTGTATGTCATGCTAGTTATCATGACGAGTCACCGATCCGCTGAGGATGATGACGTCCCTAAGGAGCTCAAAGGTTTATTGTACTAAACCCCGCAGTTGAGTTAGCTCAAGTACAATAATAAGGTTGAGTGGTACTACTTAAGGAATTAAAGATATTAATTATTTTAAGCAATCGTAATGCTATAAATAATTAATGGACGCTCGATATCTTAAATACGGGATTCGTAATGTCTAAGTGCAAGCCCGACTCAACTTCGGTAATAAAGGCAAGTCAAGATTTATTCTCTAGTGGCATGAATAAATGTTTATAAATTAATTTATGTTCCAATTTGAGCACAAGATAATTAATTTATTTGAGGCCCATCTTTATTCCTCAGATTTGATCCTCAGGTGGCCCATCCAGTTCTGTTAGCTAGAGGAAAATCGGCGCCCATAAAGCTCCCAAAGGCAAGATTTTATTCTCTTTATCTACACACAAGGATATTATTATATTTATGGGATATCATAGATCCTTTCCTTATAGGATTATGGTAATGCATTATAAATATAAGGTTAGAGATAGAATCAAGGTTGATCATCACAATTAAAACCTAGAATTTTCGTCCACCTCCTAGTGCTTGTGAGGTTCTCGAAAATTGTGCCATAGTGAGATTGGTGATTTTTCAAGTATTCTCCATAGATCGTCCTCACTCGGCGTTGGAGATTGGGCAACCGGATCACATCAGTAAGATCAAAGCACGAGTCTCGATCCGCTCATTCCGCTCACCCAAGACGGATCCAAAGGTAAACACGAGAAAACCCTACGTGTTGCAATTAATTAAATAGACGCATGCTAGAATATAATCAATGTATGGTGAATTAAATATCCAAGATAGATCCCCGGGGCGAGGGCTAAA
Organism: Salvia rosmarinus; assembly: GCA_036937905.1. NCBI lineage: Eukaryota > Viridiplantae > Streptophyta > Magnoliopsida > Lamiales > Lamiaceae > Salvia > Salvia rosmarinus. The sequence continues at coordinate 139,859 of JAODLM010000384.1, forward strand.
CCTAGTTTTCCCATCAAATTGTCCTTCTTGAAGTACTTGCTAGTGATCATTCGTCGTTTTCGTTTACGTCCACGCGGATCTTATCAACGTAAGAAATATAATTTAGTACGTCATTCGCTTCCTTCGACAAGCATCGCTAAGAATCAACGAACTCGATATCTTGTAAGTTTTAGAGTTTCTGGGATTTAGGATTTTCGTTATCGATACGACTCAGTTAACAATCTATATTTCATCTATTAGGTTCTTCTCGCCATGATGAGAAATGACACTCTGTTGTTGCATTCTTTCCTTCCATCGATGTTTTTCCGCGTCGTTTTATGCAAATTATGAATCCTAAGTTCATAACTAATCTTCGTTGTTTGTTAACGCGTATTAACGATTTCGAGTTCCAATCCCTCATTTATTACTAACATTTTCTCGCTGCGTTTCTCTCCTCACACGTCCCACATATTCTATCAGAGAAACCCATATTTATACTACACAATCAATAGAGATTTCATATAATTCAATCATCTTCTGACAAACGTTTTACAAATTATAGCTACTTAAATAATATTCCTCAAGCATCTACTTGGCATAATCAAATTATTAATTAATTAAATCTCTAATTTAATTAAATACTTACACAATTAAAGTTAATTAAATGGATCGAATTAAAAGCTCGATAACATTTGATTAATTAATCAAATTAATTTAGTTCAAATTGTTCATTCACAATTTCGAATTTATTTCCAATCACCGCCTATTTAGCAATTAGCTTAAGGTACATTCTATTAAATAAATAGTTTAAAAGAAAATTTTCCAATTGTCCTTACTTAACATAATCAATTAATTTATCAATTTCAATCTGATGAATTTACTTAATTCATTCTAAATAAGTGGTACTTAGACGATCACTTAATTCATTAAGAATTAATCTCAAAGTTTAATTATTTAGAATTAAGCTTCATATTTTAATTAATAGAGGATTCAATTAATACGTAACTTATTTTAATTGAGTCATACAAATAAAATAATTTCAGCCCAACTCAATTAATTCAAGCTCAAAACGTAAACAAGTTTTCGACCCACTTGAAGTTTAAGGATAAAATAAGAAAAGAAACGGCCCATCACCATTTTATAGAGAAAATCGGCCCACTTAGCCCAAGAAGAAAGACTAAGTAACATCTTAACACCAATTCTGTTAGAGGCCCATGGCCCATCCTCATTGTCTCTTCACCCACATCTCTCTCTCTCTTTTATCAAACACACACGCATGCACACACACACACACACATAAAAGTGCACATCTCTCTTTCTTTCTCGATAGAATCGCTGTCTCATTTACTCCGGTGAACGCCGCCGGTTTCGATAGTGCCGTCTTAGCCATCACGTCTCTTTATCTCTTTCCCTTTCTCGTTCTTTAACTCTTGTTTATCTCTCCAAAACACACACAAAATCTAGAAATTAGACAAAACATTGAAAACACCTCCCTCCCATTCGATTTGCATGACATTGCTCTACGAACGGCGATTGCCAACACCATCGCGCCAGCCCGATGCCATGCCGCGTCGCTGTGCTGTCAACAGTCTCTTCGGCTTCACCCATTACCTTTCTCACGCCTTCTCTCTCCGTTCAAGTCGCTGCTTCGTCGGTTACACCTTTCGATCGGTGGGACACTACCTCTGGCTCCTATAGATCCAGCCCGAAGTTTCTCTTCGTGCCTTCTCTACTCCAGCCCGAAGGCCTTCGTTGTGCCACACCACTTCTGCGTGGTTTTCTCATCGTCATGTCGGCAAAACAGTCGTTTTTGTCTCTGCCTGTTCCAATCGGCGTTGCATCACGTAGCCCCTGCATCGTGCCAACCTCCACCATCCCTTGTGTCTCTTTCTCTATCGACTGTCGATAACCGAGCCCTAGTGGCTCGGTCCAGATTTAACAAAAAAAACAGTATATAGGTCTCAAAATTTCTAAGTTCTGTAGTTACTAAATTTTTATGTACAAAAGATTAGGTAGTATGTCTGTAGTTTTCTTCATAGGTTTGATTCGAGAAGCATAGTTGATAGTTTTACTGGTTCTGGAAATTTTGCTATTTGTTATGTGAACTTTTTGTTGTATATTATGAGCTAAGGAATTTGTATTGTAGTTGTGGAGCATAGTATTCTCGTGGTGTTTTATTCCATCATATTTTTTGGCATAAAGATTGAAGGAATTGAAATAAAACAATGGTTAAGTCTAGTGGAACCTGTAATGAGTAGGCGTTCTAGTTGCTGTCTTTCTGAAAGTTGTTGAGAATAAGAACAGGTGCTGGAAACCAACTGATCGATCTTATTTTAGCAGGGTAATAAATGCAGTAAGAACACGAGGATTTACGTGGTTCGATCTATAAATAAGATCTACGTCCACGGGGAGAGAGAGAGTATTCGTGTATTGATAATATGAGGAGTGATTACAAGAATCGTAGATGATCCTTTTCCCTTTGATCTAGCCTCTATTTATACACAACTATAATGACCTAGATCTCGAATCCTGATCTATTCTAAGATAGGATTTGAATCCTATCTCTTCTAATTAGGATTCTCTTAGATATGGCCGAATCTTCCGCGTTCCCACCGGCTTTAGGGTGCTCTTGGGCCGAACTCGCTTGGCCGAGCTTAATGTCGTGTTTATTTATATTGACCCGATGTTGGGCTCGGAGTTGGGCAGTATCCTATCACATCCCCCAAAAAAACGCAGGAAGCGAGGTTGTGCTGGGTTTGGGGCATGAATTCACCGTAGATTTGCTTATGATGAAGGGGCGCGCCATTCACGCTGTCGGCCTTTATATCGGCTTCAGATGTTGTTTGGTTTCACTTGTAGATCGTTCACGAGGTCATTTGTTGCTTGGCTTCATGCGTGTCGAGGTGTGTCCGAAGTCTTCTCGATCGGCTTTAGCGGGGTAATAAATGTAGTAAGAACACGAGGATTTACGTGGTTCGATCCATGAATAAGATCTACGCCCACGGGAGAGAGAGTATTCGTGTATTGATAATATGAGGGTGATTACAAGAATTGTAGATGATCATTTTCCTTTGATCTAGCCTCTATTTATACAACAACTATAATGACCTAGATCTCGAATCCTGGATCTATTCTAAGATAGGATTTGAATCCTATCTCTTCTCTAATTAGGATTTTCTTAGATATGGCCGAATCTTACTGCGTTCCCACCGGCTTTAGGGTGCTCTTGGGCCGAACTCTTGGGCCGAGCTTAATGTCGTTTATTTATATTGGACCCGATGCTTGGGCCTCGAGTTGGGCGATCCTATCACATCCCCCAAAAAGACGCAGGCGAGGTTGTCCGGGTTTGGGGTCGAATTCACCGTAGATTTGCTTATGATGAAGGAAGCGTCGTTCTGTTGCCGCCTTTATATCGGCTTCAGATGTTGTCGGTTTCACTTGTAGGCGTTACCGAGGTTATTTGTTGCTCGCTCGCTGCGTCGAGGTGTCCAAAGTCTTCGATCGGTCGCACCGACGAGGTGTTTTGCCGAAGTCTTTTGATAAGCTCTCCTGACGTGGTGTTATGCCGAGATCTTTTGTTCGGCTTCACCGACGAGGTGTTATGCCGAAGTCTTCTGATCGGCTTCACCTGACGTGGCGTTATGCCGAGATCTTCTGATCGGCTTCACCTGACGAGGCGTTATGCCGAGATCTTTTGTTCGGCTTCACCTGACGAGGTGTTATGCCGAAGTCTTCTGATCGGCTTCACCTGACGAGGCGTTATGCCGAAGTCTCGAGGTGGATACATGACATCGTAGTTCGCGCGTAACGTCGGGAGGTCGAACACGGATGCCTTGCCGATGTCGAACACGGGTCTCATATCGCATTTAATGCGCATTAAATATGGCGCGTTGAGTTCCGATAAAGTGCATTATTGGGGGAATAACTTCCTTGATATGCCAATTCCCTTATCACTTTTAGCCATACTTGATTTCAAAAATTCCAAAATAACTTCTGCAAAACTGAAAAGTGCCTAACTGTCGCCATTGTTGCATCTCGTGTTCATCATCTTCCTCGATTTCATATCAAAACCGAGAAGTTTAATGGCTTTCTTCTTCTTCTTTTTCCAAGATTCCTGTGGTCATGGTGGCCGTGGTTTCAAAGTGTCATCGTCGAGGATTTAGAAGTTTATACCTTTACATCGCTCTCTTTCTGCGTAGAGTAGTGTTCCCGCCTTTTGGGATTATGGTAAAGTGTCTTCCATTCCTTCAACGTTAGATGCCTCGCTATATCGTAATTTTCTTCTATGTATTTTATTCCTAATCTGTTGAGTTCTTGTTCCCCATCCGTTGGATAGGGCTGTGCTCCACCGTGGGTTTCGCGACGGTTTATGAGGGGACACTGAAGGGTGGTCTTAAGATCCTTTTTTCTTCCGTGTATGTCGAACTTCAATGGATGTTCGGCATACCTCTGCCTAAATAATGCCCACCCTTTCGGCATCTAAGCGGCCTTGGTATCTCTGCCTTGGCATAATTTTCCTTTTACCAGGGGGCTCGTCCTCGGTTTTACCAACTTAAAGCTAGCTCGGGGTGGTATTACTTATCACCGTCAGCGCTTTAAAGTAAAGACAAAGTCGAAGATCTCTAACGGCGGAAGAAGTTCTTCTTCCGCTTGGTTCAACGAGTCCTCGAGTTCATCCGGAAACCGGAAGTTGGCGGACGCGACCTCGATATTAGCCTCGGTAGTTTTGAGGAGGCTTTGGACAAGGTCGGCCTCAGATGAAGAGTTCTCCGAGGCCGAGCTCGCTACTTCCGTGACGAGCCTTATGACCTGCTATCAAGTGGTGGGCAGCCGGCGGTGAGGCCCTACTCTACTGCACTACTTATATAGTTGCTTTCATTTTTGTCGCTCGCATCGACGCTATTCCCCGCAGTGAACTTGCTTGGAGGAAGAAGAAAAGGATGCGATCGAGCTCAGCCGAGATCCCAACGTTGACGTTGAAGACGTCGCCGAGGACTCCCGCAGAGGAGTGGGGATGTCCCAAGTCTCCTCCCGTGCCTCTCAAGCGATTCAAGAGGATTAGGCATGCGATCCCCGAGTCCACGGTTAGGCGTGCGATCCACGAGTCCACTTTCCGCCGATCCGGATTGCGAGATCCTCGGCTGCAATCTACACCGTATCTTTCCCGAGGTAGTGTATTTGTTCTTATGCATTGTAGAGTAAGTTATTATTTTGTGTTCCCCGACCGATTTGTTATTACGCATGTGGGTCGTGGACGGCCGAACGGCAGCGCATCCGCCTCGTGACGGAGTACTTGAAAAGCGCCGCTGCCCGGGCCTGAGGGTCTCCCGCCGCCGAGAGATGGAGGAGAGAAGACTCTCCTCGTTCAAGAAGTGTGCGAGGCCGAGGACAAGGCTCGTGACGCAGACTGAGAGGAGGCGGTGGCCGTGGTGGGCTGAGGCGGCGAAGACGGCAATGAGGCGGGGGTCGGGCGGTCGAGGTCAAGTCGGCCTGGATGAAGGCGAGTGGAGGAGCTTCGCCGTGGGAAGCCGAGGTGGCGAGCTCGCAGCGAAATGCTCCGCGCCTTTGCGAGAGGTTATTCCCGCCCGGGCTTCTTCCGGCACGGGCGTGGGCGAGGTGTTGAATAAACGGCGCCTCGACGTCATCGAGGAAGTTGCCGAGATTACCCTGAGTTGGATAAATCGAATATGGGCATGAGGTGATGGAGGGCGATGCTCATCTGCGGTCTTATTCCGAGGTCCTTGCTCGCGGTGCGAACGAGTTGCGCGTCTTTGCAGAGCTGACTTCACATCGCTTTTCTTGACCATGAATCTATCCATGCCTCGGCGGTGGACCGCGACCCCATGCTTGACTCCATGATGGCCGACCTTAGAGAGGATCGGGTGAGGTGGCAGCTAAGGCTTTGGAGGATGTCGAAGCTCCGGGGGTCCCCGACGAAGCCAAAGCCTCCCGAGAGCTGAGGTGGTTGACGCCGCCGGTCGAAGGTGGCCAAGTGGTCAAGTCCGGCGGGAGGAGGTCGCCGCTTCCCAAGTTCAGCGGGGCCGAGTGGGCCGGGCTTGATGGCGAGCTTCGGAGGGGTCGATTGATCCTCTCTTTTTTTTTTTTTTTTTATTTGTAGACCAACTTGTAAATATACATATGTTGTTGTTGACTTTGCCTTAAAGGCCTTAATAAAATTATTTCATCATCTGAAGAGACTTGCCTTTCTTGTTTTTTCTTTGTTCAGTCTTCTCCTGAAATGCCTGACGCTTCCTCTTGGTTAAATCACATCGAAGCTTTGACGCGGGCTCTTGAATCAAAAGAGATCGAACTCCTCCATTTGAGGGAACAACTAGACCATGTGCAGGCAGAGGCTGACACGAAGTTTAGGGCTGCCCAGGAGAGCTATGACGAGCTTCGGGCTCGCCTCTTGGAGTTGGAGGAGAGGTTCGAGATTGCAAAGGAGGAGGCTAAAACAAGAGTGGGCGAGCACTGAGTACGAGGAAGTCATCCACGAGATGGTGGGATGACCATTCCCGAGGTCGGCTAAGGTTATTGAGGTCCGTCAACGCGAGGTACAAAGTGAGATGCAAGAAATCTCTACACTGAGCACCTACCGAATTGAAAGGATCGGAGGCATATATAAGACTATCATTGTTCGAACCACTCAAGAACTACTTCACGATACTGAGGCCTCTTCTTCCGGGCTTCATCCTGCCAGGATTCTCTCATGCTCGCTGGGACCTCAATACATCCTGATCTTTCTTCACCGGGTGGCAAGCTCGAGAGACGACCTCAAGCGTCGCGCTGAGCCTGTCGAGGTAATCTTGCAGTCCTGAGGTCGATCCGCGTGGCGCTTTAGCGTGAGATCGAGGATGAGGTAGAGGTAGGATTAGTATAGAGATGTTGAATACCCTGATTTTCCTGAGGATTGGCTCACTTTTCCGCTCCGGACCTCTTCCCTCGTAATATGTAAAATATATACTTTGAACTAAAATTTTCTGCTTCGTGTTGACTCTTCGAGAACATCTTTAATTACCGTAACCAATAAGAAGGTAGGGTCGTCCGTTTAGGCGAAGGTAGCTCGTCATGACGGTAGTTCGTCTCGTAATAAACAGGTAGTTTCGCATGCGAGGTATTCAGTCCTAAATAAACGGGGTAGTTCATCGCATTTAAGCGTATTCATCTTCTAAATAAACGAAGTATTTCACGCATCGGCTGAGTATTCATCCTGAAATAAACGTAGTAGTTCGCTCGCATCGAAGGTATTCATCCTAAATAAAGCGAAGGTATTGCGCCGCACGAAGGTATTCATCCCCAAATAAACGGGTATTTCGCCCCACGCGCGGTAAGGGTTCTGCTGGCGGCATTGCTGTTATCCTCTTCCAAGTGAACGGAGGTATAAGTTCCTGGCAAAACCTCTTCCTGGTAA